>JANAVB010025794.1:10344259-10446299 GCA_029216955.1 Iris pallida
ATATTTTATTTCTACTTATAGGATTATATACCAATCATCGTAAGTAGTAAACATATTTATTTAGCATTTATTACGCAAGTATCTACAGACATCAACAAAGATGTTTTGAGGAAAATAGTTATCATATATTTAAATAAATATTATTCGAATCGCAAGAGCATGTATAATATATATATGTAACCACCATTTTACAAAATTGCCTACTAGGTCACTAAAAATAAATACCACTAAAAATATATACAATACATATCTACATGGACGTCTTTGGATGCACTATATTGACTACCTAGGTTTAGATATGATTTGGGTCAAGTTTGGGCTAAATTAGTACAACATGTCTCCTAACGGTTAATCTTTATAATAACTAATTAAATCATTTATGGGGTCAAGTCATAACTTTGACTGGTTTTTCTATTAGTGACACCGCTATGGCTAGGCCTTCCCTACCATGATTAATATACTAGTCACAGCATACGACTACACTATCCATTCTAAATTTCTAGTCGATATGCATCTCAAAACTTAACCATGACTGCGACCATATATTGAATATAGTATTAGGCTATTATAAATATAATCATATATACAAAATTGTATTTAAACCTATTTGGCTATATACCATCCGAAAAAAATTCATAATTTATTTTACTAAGTCATGGCAACCTAACATGGCTTTATCAAGTGGGGTTGGCTAGGTTAGGGTCCACATATATTTTTTAGTCAAATCAAACCTGAAAAGTTAACAATGAGTCTTTTGTGCCATTCGCAAATAAATAGCACATGAGAACTCGATTGAGTGACACACCCTTAACACGTGTGTCATAGTCTTAAAATGGGTCAAAAATATATATTGGGTAAAATGGTTTTGATCGATGTCGAGTCCCGAACTCAACTTGGAAGTTAGGTCTGGAAGTTAACCCGAAGATGCGTGAAGTCAAAAGAATGTTAGGAGACAAGTTTGGATGGCACAAAATATATCAAATTGAAGGTGGACTTGTCTACTTGAAAACTCATGAAGGACATTTCAAAATATTGGCATTTTTTGTGTTACAAAAATCAAAACTACAAAAAACTACATCTATAGTCATAATTAAAATAAAATATGATTTAATGCATAGAAAATCATATAAAATAATAATAAAATAATTTGAAAAATATTACTGTGCTTACAAGAAAGAATTTTTGGAACAGTATTTTCCTCCTGCGATCAGTCAAAAGATGGAAGACAAATTTATAACACTGAAACAAAGAAGCATGTCTGTTGATGACTATGAGTCAAAAATTTTCCAAACTCGCTAAGTTTGCTGGCTCGATGATTTCGAATAAGAAGACTCACATGAATCGATTCATTAAGGGTCTGAACGATGACATTCAAAAAGATGTTCTGAATCGAGGATGTGAATCATATACCAAGGCCTTTGAGGCAGCAGTACAGATGGAACAGTTTAGCTTGGTGAGTACACTAGTAAAAGTTCAGGCTAGTTGCAATCAATCTGCAAAAAGGTACAATAACGGGGAAAAGAAGAATGATGGAGAGAAAACCATAGGTCTGATTGTAATTTCTGCGGTAAGAAAGGGCACACAAGAGAGAAATACCACATTGCCAATAGGGGAGTGCTTCAACTACGACCATAAGGGCCACATGTCCCAGAACTGTCAGAAGAAGCATCCCACACGACATAGTCGAAATGAGAATACTGAGCATGGGCAAAATTAAGACCCACCATCGTTATGAGATAATCCATACAGTAAGAAGCTGCGGATGCCACGAGTTTATAACGAATGACGATTAAGCAGGAACATGATCTTGGCAGAGGTGAGCTTATTTTTAAGTTTTGAGAACAAATTTTTTTTTAGTGGGTTACTATGTAGTGTCCCGTTTCTCGTGGTTAAGTATGTAATACCAACTTCTTGTTAACTAAGCCTTGGTTGAGTATTTAGGAAAACCTTTGCCGATATCGTTGGATTACGGACGAAATGCAATGAACCTTTCCAACTGATGGGTCGACTTCTATTGAAATGAGTCCAATAATTTTGTTGGATGTTTTCGCAGCTTGATTTTGATGAATACATTTTCATGTTACTTTTCGATGATTGGTTTTTATTGTTCACTTTTATCACTTTTTGTATTCATTCCGAATCTTAAGAGAATGATATCAAAGTATGTTAATCAAATGTCGGTGCTAATGTAGGATGCGTAGGCAGAGCGTGATCGGTAGGTGAAGTTCCTCTTTCTCTCAAGTAGATTCATTTTGGGGAGTCGCCTTGACCGAGATACCATTTATCACCACGCCTTAACCTTTAGTCCACTCTTTTGTTATGTCCCTGTGATCACCATAACAACAAAAAATAAGAGAAAATAAATGAACTGAATCACTTATTAGATTATAGAGCTGTTACTTTACTTGTTTAGTATGATTGTTCACTTGTTTCTATGGTATGCTTTACACAAGATATGTTATAAAAAAAATTTAATGTTTGAGATAGAGCGATATGAAAGAATAAAATTATGACCCTATCGAAGAGAATTATTGAATTTAGCTACTTATTGTTCACTATGCAATAAAATATTTTTATCTGATAAAATGCATCTCATGCATTGGTCTAAGATAACTTGTGCACAAGGTATAGCCTCTCTATTGGTTCCTGGGGTACTGGGAGTCGTTCGACCTATAAGAGATTGGGCACCCTGAGGTAAAGAAACCTCGCGATTAGGCAACATTATGTTTATCAGTGAGATGGGCTTGTATGTCCCAATTACTGATCATAGAAAATGACCCATTGATCGCCATGTAGTTAGCTTCATACATATATTGAGATTTAAACCTAACATTAAATGTAGAAACGGAGCATAAGTATTATTACATATATGCATATTATGCTAATTCTTGTCTTGTGCAGGGATGGATTGCCGATCGTTGGTAAGGTTTATATTATAAGTGATTATTTTATTGTTATGTTCTGATTATGAATTGCTTAAAAAAACCTAGACAAGTAGAACGATTACTAACAATAGATGCTAGCCTGACTGTCTGCTTAGTGCAACTTTATGTAAGTTTGGCCATAGCCGCTCACAAGTACGTGTTATGTATTGACCCATGTTGTGGGTACCATTTCAGGTGAGCACGAGAAATGAGGATTTTAGGTGAGGCACTAAAGCTCGTCTTGCCTAATGGAGCATGTTGATCACCTCAAACCTATTTTCAATTCAAGCCTAGTAGTTATTCTGAAGGTGTCATTATATTTTGTTTAAATAAATAAATATGATGTATGGGCATTGTGACTATTTTTAAAATGAGTTCAAAGATAAATATGTAAGCCATTTAGGGAATTTTGAGACGCAAGCATTGTATTTTGTAGCATATCAAGTTACCAATAAAAGAAATATTTTCTGCTTTAAATCTCTAGTCAATTTTATTTTCTATAATTAAATGTTCTGCTTGCGTTATGTTTGTTTAGTCTAGTTGTGTTGTGTAGGTACTAGGGTTGTGCAAGCAAAGCTTAGTCTTGTACGAGATCTCATCCAAACGAGGATGATTGATTCAACATAGATCAAAACAAGGATGAATGATCCTGTGGGATCGGGTCGTGATAGTGAGCCTACTTGGTATGGGTGTTGCAGTACTCAGGATGCAAGCTACTATAGAACTGTAACCTCCTTTAAACCTAATTTCGATATTTTACAAATTTGTAAATTCTTCCATTATTTTTTCTAGAAATTTTGCAAAATATTTTAAATCCTAAATTTTATAATTTTATTTAACTAAATTATCTAAAATATATTATATATCTTTCATATACCATAGGCTTTTGACTCATATTCTTCTTTTTGGCTTCCAAGATTATTGGATCGTTGTGATTATACGAGGCTTTTAATGCATATGAAATTCTTTTGGGATCAATAATTTTGGCTTGAAAATCCTAATAATCAAAGTTAGTATATTTAGATTTTATTTTGGTTTATAATCCATTAAATATAAATTATTATTCGGTCAGATTATTGATTATATAAAAAAATTTAGGCCTATATGAGATTCAAATTTTTATAGTATAATTGATTTATTTTTGTGCTTGATATTATTGGCTATTTGGATTATTTTGGACTCAATGAAACGGTCTATTTCATCATCTGGGACCATCGTATGGGGTATAGCATATATACATATTCTATATCGATACGTTTGTGTTGCACACGTCGACTCCAACTAATTGAGGCAAGTACACGCAGTGATTACTTTCATTTTCTGATAGTTTCTCTATTTCATGATTTAGATATGCATTTCGTGTTTCATGTCACTCTTCCTACACATAATTAGTGTTTGTGGATTGTATTCATGATTCTTGTGTTTTGTGATCTTCGTGCATCTTGATTATCGTGTTTTATGATTCGTGTCATGACTTGAATCCATGAGCACTAGTTGGGGAGAAAAAAATATTAAGTAGATATGTGATCAAACCCTACTTGATTCGTGTGGATAGCCAATTATATAACTCACGTATGATTGAACCGTATCTTCATGTTTACGTGTGGATAGCCATCAATTCGTTATGACATATATATTCTCCTAGCCGATCGCATGTCGAACATGTAGAACCCTAGAGGGGGGTGAATAGGGAGATAAAATAAATCTAGAACAACAGAAGCAATATATGACAAATAAAAGTAAAGAGTACGAAGATCAAACACAAGATGTATCCTGGTATCCTCGCTTGAGGCAATCCAGTCCCGGAACTCTCTCCGGCTTAAATCCACTATTTGATCAAATAGTACACACGAGTTTGGATCCGAAGAACTCGCCAACTTCAACACGAGTTTGGATCCGAAGACTCGCCAACTTCAACAGACGAGTTTTCTTATGAAGGCTCGCCAACTTCAAACAAATGAGAAGAGAACTTGTTGATCTTCTAACACGTGAAGATCGAAGATTACAACTCGCAAATACTCTAGCACTTTGGAAAAGGATGACAATTTGAAAGCTTGGTGGAGTATTAATGGTGAAGCTCTTTTGTGGTTGAGAAAATTTAAAGCTTTAAGAGATAGTCTTTAAGAGGAGAGAGTGAAACTCCTTTTATACAAATCCAAAGTCATAAAGGCAAATTAGCCGTCAACCGGATTATCCGCCGAATTTCAGCGGAAATCCGTCGAATTATCCGGTCAACAGTAACGGTCATAAAAAGAACTATTGCATGCATTAAATGCACTTGTCAGATGTCGTTGGATTTGAATTCAAAAGTTACAAACAAGTCAAGCGGATTATCCGTCGAATTTAAGCAGAAATTCGGCGGATGATCCGACCACTAGCTTATAGACTTGCTGTGAGAGACTCGGGTTATCCGTCGGACTTCCGCGGATGTCTGTCGGATGATCCGAACATTTGGCTCACTAACTTGCTGTGAGCGACCGGATTATCCGGCGGATTTATACGGAAGTCCGTCGGATTATCCGAACATTGGCTCACTAACTTGCTGTGAGCGATCGGATAATCCGACAGATTTTTGCGGAGGTCCGTCGGATGATCCGATCAATGGCTCACTAACTTGCTGTGAGTGATCGAATTATCCGACGGATTTGTCCGAAAATCCAGCGGATTTTTCGCCTCTTTTGAATAACTATTTCACCATTTTCTTTCTTTAACATTGTCATCCTAACAAAGTACGTACAAAGATTTCCTAGACATTTACAGACTCAGAAAAAGAACAAGGAGAAGAACCGTCTTCTTTGTAGTCTCCAAGCTGCTTCATAGTCTTTGGCAAATCTGATAAAGGAGAAATGCAGAGCTCCATGGTCTTTGATTAGCGTCATGGAATGGAGAATCCTTTCTTCTATTCTTGCCTGTGAAAAGTACAAACTAAAGACATACAAGGGTTATTGTGAACAATAATCAAAATCGATGTGCCAACAAACTCTCCCATGTTGATAATTGACAAATAATAAGAATAAAGAAAGTAAATAGCTTCCACGTAATAAAGGATCTCCCCCTCAATACGATTTCTCCCCCTTTGTCAGTTAATCAAAGATGGTAAGAAAAAGACAGAACATATAATTGAACAGAAAAAAAACATACTGAAACTTTCATTTAATAAAAAGCAGGGGTACAAACAACGAGGCTATGGAAGCCCAACCGAACACACAACTAAAAGCAGATTTTTAAAAGTCCCGTAGGACCACACAAAACACATACGAAAAGTCCCCGAAGGACCACACAAGACAAGACTAAATAAGGCATCATCAACTGTCAGGCGCATGAGATGGGCCGGCCTCCTGATCCTCATCATCCCCGGGAGCAGTGGTGAAGGCGCCATAAGGGTCAACGCCATCCGGGTACATGAAGCCATAAACGTTAGGATCAGTGAAGCGAGGCCCCGGAAAGTCTGGATGAGGAGTGTTAGGGTTGAGAAAGGGAGTGTGCTCCTCAAACATATGCTGAATGTAGTACGCCTGGTCCATGAAGCCATGGTGGATAAGAGTGCCGAGTCCCCGAGTGTTGGCCTAAATACGCTCATGGGTAGAGAGAGATCGGCAAACTTGCGATCAATGTAGCGGCGTACGTCATGAGTGAAAAAAGTCGCCGGAGGAGATGCAGGTCCACCGGCAACAGCAGCAGGAGCAGTAGTAGGGGCAACAGCAGGAGTCGTACGACCACGTCCCTTCGATTTGGCAAGAGAAGAGGGACGAGGATCGCCAACCGGGCAGTGAGTCAGGTCAACACCATTTGCTTCAAGGATCATGGTGATGTACATATCGAAGAGTAGGGAACGATGAGGAGATTCCATGATGAGCATCATGGTGTAGATGATGGACTTGGACAGCAAAAAGGGTTGGCGGGCGACCAGATAATACATGCAGATGAGCTCCTCAGCAGTCAGGCTGTCCATATTCCCAGACTTCGGGGTGAGAGTGTGGCAAAGGATGCGATGCATGTCATGGAAAAAGGGACTCTGGTCCTTGTCCTCCGGGCGCTGAACAAGAGAGCCCCCACAGATGTTAAAAATGAACTCCTCATAACTCATGTCAGGAGAGAAGGAGATGTGGTAGATGGTGCCCGGAAGGGAACGATGGACCTTGCGTTCATCGAGACCAAGGATGGTGGCCAAGGATGCGGCAGTGACGGTGATCTTCACGCCACCAACCTTTGTCTCGAACTCCGGACCTTCCTTGGCGGGAACGAGATTGCAGTAGAACATGCGGATGGCATGTGGATAGAAGTCGACCAGACGCTCAAGGAGGGCATCGATGCAGGAGAAGCGGAAGTAATCTCGGTGGTCCTTGAAGTTGAGCCACGAGATAGGTTTCCCGGAGCAGACTGGAGCTTTGTGGTAGAAGGAAAACCATTCCCGGGAGTGGGAGGCCGACTTGAAGACGAGTGGATTGTGGCCTTGTGTGGGGGGAGGAACAAACATAGCAATGGTAGGAGGCTGAGTGGAGGAGGAGCTCCCATCATGGCGTTGACGTTTGGTGTGAGAAGCCATGGAGGAAGAGAGAGAGGGAGTTATTTGGAGAAGAATGGAAGGATGGAAGGAGAGGGGATGAAGTATATAGTGGGTGGAGAGGTGGTAATGAAGGGATGTAATGGTTGGGAACGGATAGAGAGGAAGGGGAACGGATAGAGAGAAAAAGGGAGCGGATGGAAAGGCAGCCGACGCTTCGTTTTCTGCGCCTGTACCCCGAAAACGGAAAATTCGTCGGATTTGTGCAGAAATTCGGCGAAAAAATCCGAATAAAGATAAGAATGAATTAAATGCGGGTAGGTGGTGGGTCACGTCCAATTAATGAGGTAGCCGTTTGCGGCCGGATTTGGCGGAGGACAATAAATGCGGATAATCCGTCGGATTTCGGCAGAAATTCGGCGGATTTTTCGAACTTGCAAATCAGAAAGCTGCTGAAAATGAACGAAAAATCCGGCGGATTATTGTGGAACTCCTCCAGAAAATCCGTAAAAAGACAAGAAGATGTCAAATAGAGATATCGAGGAGCCCGATTTCTCGACAAATAAAAGTGAATCGATCTTCAGAGAGAGGTTTGGTAAAAATATCAGCAAGTTGATGAGTGGTGTCAATAAATTTAAGACAAATATTACCCTTCAGTTGATGATCCCATAGAAAGTGATGTTTTATCTCAATGTGTTTAGTGCGAGAGTGACAAATTGGGTTTTTAGTGAGATTAATGGAGCTAGTATTATCACATTTAATAGAGATGCATGAAAAAGAAATACCATAATCGACTAGTGTCTGTGTCATCCAAAGAATTTGTGCACAACAACACCCTGCCGCTATGTATTCAGTTTCGGTGGTAGAAAGAGCGACAGAGTTTTGTTTCTTGCTAAACCATGATATCAAGGATTTACCCAAGAAGTGACATGTGCCGCTAGTGCTTTTTCGGTCAAGTTTGCATCCGGCAAAATCTGCATCCGAGAAACCGCGAAGCTCAAAGGATGAGGATTTGGGATACCATAGCCCCAAGTTAATGGTGCCCTTGAGATACCGAAAAATGCGTTTTACGGCACATAAGTGAGATTCTTTGGGATTTGCTTGATATCGAGCACAAAGACACACACTAAACATAATGTCGGGACGGCTAGCAGTAAGATAAAGTAAACTACCGATCATACCTCTATACTTACGAATGTCGACGGATGTGCCATCTTCATCGTTGTCAAGCTTTGTCGTTGTTGCCATAGGAGTCCTCATTGATTTGGATGAGTCAAGTTCAAAACGCTTGAGGAGATCTTTTGTGTATTTTGCTTGATTGATGATGGTCCCTTTGGGTCCTTGCTTGATTTGTAAGCCCAAAAAGAATGAAAGTTCACCCATCATGCTCATTTCAAATTCTTTCTGCATAACGTTAGCAAATTCTACGCAAAGTGTATTGTTAGTAGAACCAAAAATAATGTCATCAACATAAATTTGAACCAATAAAAGAGGCCATCATGGGATTTGATAAAGAGTGTTGTGTCGACTTTCCCCTTTGAAAAATTGTGAGAAATAAGAAAGGAGCTAAGGCGCTCATACCAAGCACGGGGAGCTTGTTTGAGGCCATAAAGGGCTTTGTGAAGTTTGGACACGTGATTAGGAAATTGAAAATCTTCAAAACCGGGAGGTTGTTTAACATAAACTTCCTCTTTAATAATACCATTCAGAAAAGCACTCTTAACATCCATTTGAAAGAGCTTAAAGTCATTAAAACAAGCAAAAGTACAAAGCATGCGAATGGATTCAAGTCGTGCAACCGGAGCATAAATTTCATCGTAGTCAATGCCTTCCTCTTGGTTATAGCCTTGAGCAACCAATCGGGCCTTGTTACGAGTCACTAACCCATCTTCATTAAGTTTGTTACGAAACACCCATTTTGTTCCAATAATGGGGTGATTACTAGGTTTTGGGACAAGCTCCCAATCCTTGCTTCGCTCAAATTGATTTAGCTCCTCTTGCATAACCATCATCCAAAATTCATCAATAAAAGCATCATTAACATTTTTAGGCTCTATTTGAGAGATAAAAGCCACGTTTGCACAAAGATCACGAGTGGCGGATCTGGTGCTAACACTGGAGGAAGGATCTCCAATGATAAGCTCCTTAGGATGATTGATGACAAATCTCCATTCTTTTGGGAGATCTTTTTGAGGAAGCTAAAGAGGAGGAGACTCTTTTGATGGAGTCACAACTTCATTGTTAGATGAAGAAGGAAGATCTTCAATAGAGGAGTTCTCCAACCCAAATGAGATGTCATCAATATCCTCGGAAGAGGAGAATGTAGAAGAGTTAAGTTCATTAAAAGAGACATTGATTGACTCTTCGACAACAAGACTTCTTTTATTAAAAACACGAAAACCTTTACTATGAGTAGAGTATCCAAGGAATATTCCTTCATAGGCTTTTTCTTCAAACTTGCCTAGGTTATCCTTGGTATTCAAAATATAACAATTGCAACCAAAAACTTTGAAATATTCAATGGAAGGAATTTTGTCAAACCAAAGCTCATAAGGAGTCTTCTTAGAAATAGGTCTAATCAAGACCCTATTTATAACATGACATGCCGTATTAACGGCTTTCGCCCAAAAATATTGGGGGAGCTTATATTGGTTCAATATAACCCGGGCCATATCGCCAAGGGTTCTATTCTTTCTCTCCACAACACAATTTTGTTGAGGAGTTCATGGACAAGCAAAATCATGACCAAAACCATTCTTTTCACAAAATCTTTGGAAATCGGCATTGTCAAATTCTCCTCCATGATCACTTCTAATCTTGTTAATGGAAAAACCTTTCTCATTTTGAACACGTTTACAAAAAGCAACAAATTCACGAAATGTATCACTTTTGCAAGCAAGAAAAATAATCCAAGTAAATCTGGAAAAATCATCAACTAAAACAAAAGCATAAAGCTTGCCTCCAAGGCTAGCAACTCTACTAGGACCAAAAAGATCCATATGGATAAGTTGAAGAGGTCTAGAAGTACTCACAGAGTTGATTGACTTGAAAGACGACTTTGTTAACTTACTCTTCTCGCATTCTTCACACACCATATCCTTTTTGAACGGGATACTCGAGAGTCCTCTTACGAGCTTCTTTGTAGCAAGACGAGAGATGGTATCCATGTTGGCGTGTCCAAGCCTCATGTGCCAAAGCCAACTCTCATCGTTTTTAGCAACTAAGCATCTGTCATTGTTAGTGTCTTCAACAAGATATAAAACATAGATATTGTTCTCTCTAATGCCTTCATAAACAATAGATCCATTAGAGCTATCGGTAATGAAGCATTTGAGCTTAACAAATTTGATATCATAACCATTATCGGTAAGATGACTAATGCTAAGAAGATTGTGTTTAAGATTAGTAACAAGACACACATTCTTAATACAAGGATAGAGAGGGGAACCTATATTACCATTCCCTATAATGTGACCTTTGAGATTGTTACCAAAAGAGACGTGTCCTTCCTTCTTCATCGATAGCGTTGTAAATAATGAAGCATCCCCGGTCATGTGCCGTGAACAACCGCTATCGAGAATCCACTTGCTTCTAGCATGAGAAGGACTCTTCACCTACAACATAAGTTGAAGATGAACATTTTGGTACCCATGATCTTATGGGTCCTTGAGGGTTAGTCTTAGGAACCCACATAAAAACTTTCTTATCAACAAGTTTCCTTGTATAACAATAATTGGTCGTATGTCCATGCAAGCCACAATAATTGCAAATAATAGAGGATTTAGAAGAAGATATGTGAGAATCATGCATATGTGAATCTCTAGGGCGAGGAGCTCTAGCATTAGTATTGTGATGATGATAATAAAAAGCATGATGAGAAGTGGTTTTCTTAACAAATGGTCCTTTCCTTGTGTTAGGAAAGGATTTGTGTGTAGTGTTCATGCATGAAGTATGCCTAGCATTGTGGTGATGTTTAGGAGCATGCATGTGAGTAGTGTCCTTATTACCAAATTTCTCACACTGTATAAGAAGATCATTATACTTAATAGAAGTGTCATATTCTCTCCTATTAGCATCTTGAACTTTGTGCATAGCAAATTCATAAGAGCTTCTCATGGATTGAATCTCATTATCCTTTTTCTTGATTGTGTCAAGAGATTCTTGAAACTTGAGTCGCAAGGACTCTATTTCAACCGTGTCAGAAGCAGGAGATTTTCCCTTTACATCAATAATGATGCTTGAGAGCCTCTCTACTTAAAGTTGAAGAGCCTCAACCTCTTTAAGAGATTTTTTGTATTTATTCCGAACACCTTTGTGCTCTTCATGCAATTCAAGAATAGCTTTCTCCAAATCATCATAGGTAAAAGTGTTTAAGGAAAAATCATCAAGTACCTCATCGGTTGCCATGAGACAGACGTTGGCATTGTGTTTGCACTCCTTGTCGTTGTCGGAATCGCTCGCGTCACTCTCACACCAAATGCTTGTGTTGGCGAACTTTTTGGAGGACGAACTTTCCTTGCTAGGCTTCTCGTACTTGCTTGAGTCTTTTCTTATCATCAAACAATCCCTCTTGATGTGTCCGGGTCTTCTACATTGATAGCACGCCGGATCTTCTTCATTGTCCCGCTGAAGCAGTTGGCTTTGTTGAATTTAAGGAACTTCCGGAAGTGCTTAGCTGTGAGAGCTATTTCTTCATCGTCGTCCGACTCATTGTCGTCGGAGCTATCCTTGGAGTAGGACTTTGTTGCTTTGAGAGCAAGAGTTTTCTCCTTCTCTTTGGTCTTCTCCTTCTCCTTCTCTTGTATGGAGGATTCCTCTTGATCCTTCATATCGAGCTCGTGAGTCATAAGCTTACCCATGAGGGTCTCAAGATTCATGACTGTTAGATCGTTCCCCTCAATGATTGTGGTAGCTTTAGGACTCCAAGCTTTCGTCAATCCTCTAAGAATTTTTCTGATCTTTTTATGAGCAGGATATTCCTTACCAAGAGAAGAGAGAGGATTAATAATGTCACCAAAATGAGTAAACATGCAAGTGATAGATTCATCATGCTTTATTTTAAAGGACTCATTTTCTTGCGTGAGTCTACTAATCTTGGATTCCTTCACTTATGAAGTTTCCTCGTGTGTGACTTCAAGTAACTTCCAAATATCATTGGAAGTCTTACAAGTAGAGATTCGGTTGAATTCACTACTGTCGAGAGCATAATAAAGAGCATTCATTGCCTTGGCATCTCGACTCGCAAGCTTCTTGGTGTTTTCAGTAAGTGTGTCCCTGAGGGTGTTAGAAGCAATATCCTCAATAACTCTGAAAGGAGTAGGAAGACCATTTATCACACAATCCCATAAATCGAAATCTATGGACTTCAGATAAATGCGCATCCTAATCTTCCAGTAGTTATAGTTGGTTCCATCAAATAGGGGAGGCCTATTTGTGGAGTGTCCTTCATTGTGGAAGGTATTGATACTAGGGTTAGAGGCCATGGATCACTCAAAGGGTGTAAATCCAAATCAAGAGAACAAAGCTCTGATACCAATTGTAGAACCCTAGAGGGGGGGTGAATAGGGAGATAAAATAAATCTAGAACAACAGAAGCAATATATGACAAATAAAAGTAAAGAGTAGGAAGATCAAACACAAGATGTATCCTGGTATCCTCTCTTGAGGCAATCCAGTCCCGGAACTCTCTCCGGCTTAATTCTACTATTTGATCAAATAGTACACACGAGTTTGGATCCAAAGAACTCGCCAACTTCAACACGAATTTGGATCCGAAGACTCGCCAACTTTAATACACGAGTTTTCTTACGAAGGCTCGCCAACTTCAAACAAATGAGAAGAGAACTTGTTGATCTTCTAACACGTGAAGATCGAAGATTACAACTCGTAAATACTCTAGCACTTTGGGAAAGGATAACAATTTGAAAGCTTGGTGGAGTATTAATGGTGAAGCTCTTTTGTGGTTGAGAAAATTTAAAGCTTGTAAGAGATAGTCTTTAAGAGGAGAGAGTGAAACTCCTTTTATACAAATCCAAAGTCATAAAGGCAAATCAGCCGTCAACCGAATTATCCGCCGGATTTCAGCGAAAATCCGTCGGATTATTCGGTCAATAGTAACGGTCATAAAAAGAGCCGTTGGATGCATTAAATGCACTTGCCAGATGCCGTTGGATTTGAATTCAAAAGTTGTAAACAAGTCAAGCGGATTATCCGTTGGATTTAAGCGAAAATCCGACGGATGATCCGAACACTAGCTTATAGACTTGCTGTGAGAGACTCGGATTATCCGTCGGACTTCCGTGGATGTCTGTCGGATGATCCGAACATTTAGCTCACTAACTTGCTGTGAGCGATCGGATTATCCGGCGGATTTATACGGAAGTCCGTCGGATTATCCGAACATTGGCTCACTAACTTGCTGTGAGCGATCAGATAATCTGGCGGATTTCTACGGAGGTCCGTCGGATGATCCGATCAATGGCTCACTAACTTGCTGTGAGTGATCGGATTATCCGACGGATTTCTGCGGAGGTCCGTCGGATGATCCGATCAATGGCTCACTAACTTGCTTTGAGTGATCGGATTATCCGGCAGATTTGTCCGGAAATCCGACAGATTTTTTGCCTCTTTTGAATGACTATTTCACCATTTTTTTTCTTTAACATTGTCATCCTAACAAAGTACGTACAAAGATTTCCTAGACATTTACAGACTCAGGAAAAGAACAAGGAGAAGAACCGTCTTCTTTATAATCTCCAAGCTGCTTCATAGTCTTTGGCAAATCTGATAAAGGAGAAATACAGAGCTCCATGGTCTTTGATTAGCGTCATGGAATGGAGAATCCTTTCTTCTATTCTTGTATATAAAAAGTACAAACTAAAAACGTACAAGGGTTATTGTGAACAATAATCAAAATCGATGTGCCAACAGAACATGGTATTTTAAAACACGTAGATGTTAGAGGTATATTAGTACACTCTTACTAGTTAATTTTTTTGTCATATTCTCTTGTTTATGTCATATTACATGTTCCTCTTAAAATGCTAGTATAGTTTTACTATTTTACTTGTTATCATGTATCACATATTCTAACTCTTGTTATATAGTCTCTATCATGTTATGAAATATTTATTAGTATTTGTACTTTCTCCAATCCTGACGGGATAACCATATTTTTAGGGGATGTTATATCCCACATTCTTAGACTTCATGATGATGCTAGTCGAGACAGATCATCGAGATACCAATGACCATGATTTGACCTCTAGAGAGCTCTAGGCCAATATTCTCTTTTTCGATTTATATTTTGTATATCGGGTTTGTTTATAGATTCTGGATGGTTTAGTGTTATGGTTATCCTTTTTCATTCATATCATCCTTAGTATTATGTGATTGAGTACATGTTGATAATGTGGATTTTAGAATATTGAGATATTTTCTACTAAGTATTAGACAGCTTATTATACCGATGCTGCAGTGTAGGCTGGGCGTGCCTTACACACCCATACCCGAACATGCGGGCGCTAGTCGTGACTTATTTTTATGGTGGCCCATGTAGGTCAGATTTCACAAATAGTACGATATCGTGGTAGTACCTAGGTTAGTTGTATTGTTGCGAGCCTGCAATAGGATATGATTGATGCATTAAAGAATGAAGAGTACTCAATCACATAATATGATCTCTTGATAGATTCCAAGGATGACCGATGAGAATCTTACTTCGAACTCTGTATAAACCTATTTTCCCTTACGTTTTCTCGTCCTAACTTTTGATACATGTCCGTTATCGAACCCAATTCTTATATTGAGATGAGTTGTATGCTCTCTAAACAGAACAAAGGAATAGAGTTAAGACTCATAACCATTCGGGTTGAGATGAGAAAAAAATTATTAGTCAAATCTTATACACGATGGTTGATGATTATTCCAAGATTATTTTCAAGAAAATCCAAGTTTGGACTTAGATGGTACATCGGGTTTTGAGGGTTTAATGAAATAGGTTGAGAAATAAAAGGAAAATAACAAACAATTTCAGAAAAACAAAACAAGGATTGCATAATCAAGCTAGGAATGATTCATAAATGCGGAAGTGAAGACTTAGAGGCCGATGTTGTGGACTTGTGACAAAAAAACATATTAAGGAGAAACTTAGTATAATGTTTAAGGTGGCAAGAGCCATTGAGGAAGGTGTTAAATTGTCTCTTCTTGTTTATGTGGCCAAGATAATATCATGATATACGATTATTCTACAAGGAATGTAATTTCAATATTATAAAAAATAAATGAGACGAGAGGAAGTGGAAGGATTAGAATAATATTTTTCACAGGATTAGTGACTATTATTGGATTATGAATGCCTCAAGAATAATATGAGTTCATTACTAAAAGGATGTTTTTAGCTCCACACAAGGTTGGTACAAAAGGGTTAAAAAGATATTTTAGAAAAGAGTTGAGCCTTAAGGAATTTTTAATTAATTTTGGATAAAGGATTTCAAACTAGTCTAAATTTTATGAATTCAATAAAATAGTAAGAAGGAGTATGGATTAAAATTTATAAATTTAGAGGGTATGTATTTAAGGCAATGATAACATTTTGCGCAAGTGTTAATCATAAAGATGTTAATAATTAGTAAGAAGGTTTAAATAATTATGAACAATATTATGTAGAAGCATGGAAAAGAATAAAGAAAGGCCTATGCGGCTCCGACAGAGAGATCCCCTTGCGGCTCAGAATCCCCATGCGACTCAGAAGTCCTTGCGGCTCTAGAGTCCATGCGGCTCAAGGGCCCATGCGGCTCGGATAGTTCTATGCGGCCCAGGAAGAAGCCACGTGGCCTTCAACAGTTCTTTCCGACATTCGGCTGTATTTAATGTCCTGACGGCTGCTCTAACAAATGACGGCTATAACAGCTCTGGCACAAAGATGCTATAATGACTGACATGATGGCGTGTTCATAGGAAAGAGAAGAAAATCTCCTTACAGCTGGCAAAATCCAACAAGTCCCGAGGTCACTCCATGCGGCTGCTGCATTTATGCGGCCGCTCACTTCATGTGGCCGCCCACTTCATGCGGCTGCCTATCTCCATGCGGCTACCCATCCCTATGCGGCTGCCTATCTCCATACGGCTGCCCATCCCCAAATGGCTTCCTATCCTCATGCGGCTACATGCTTCATACGGCCGAGAGGACCACCCATATGCGGCCCTGCCAAGACGGTCCAGTTGAGACACGTGGCAATTGAGACACGTGACAGTCTTATCTTTCCTGGAATTACGGGTGCTAACAAATCCTAACAAAATCAGATATGTTGCGATCATCATAATTGTCCTGATCAAATCAAATCAAGCAAATTGGACACGTGGCAGGCTATCACAAATCATGAATATTCATGGCAATCAACATTTATTGCCCACAGAGATTTGATGTAATCACATTAATTGCTCAAATTTATTATATTCAAGATGAATGGCCCAGATTAAGTGATCCTTAACCACTGACTTTTGAAGGAGGCAATCATTTGCGAACCCTAATGAGCACACCTCATTCCTATAAATAGCAAGGTGTCATTCCCTTGCAGGCAGCAGAAAAAAAATGGAGAAGTAGACAGAGGAGCGAAAAAAAAGAGAGCACTACAGAGACATCCAGAGATCTAGCAACCGAAGGCGCAAGGGAGTCTCCCCACACATCCAAGAGCATTTCTTCACCAGAGCCAAGGCTACGTCCGATCGTCCAAGGAGTAAGGCAGAGCTGCCGTCGCTTTCCCGACCCTCTACCGTCACCCCCCAGAAAAAACTAAACAATTGTACTTAGATTGTTGTACCTAGGTTTTTGTCCCTAGGCTTTCTTTGTATGAGAGAGTTTATATTATGAAGTAAAAGTCCAGTCCTCCGATATAATTGTTCTATTCTTTTATAATTCATGGCAAACACGATGACAACTCTGCTAGGGACAAACTTCTCTACGGCTGAGAAGTTTGTAACTTAATCGGATGCAGCCAAACTTGGCTCCACACAACAGAAGATGGTCGTCCGCTTCGACCAATAGGCATTTGAAGAAATGCTCTCCGACGGGAGCGCTGGCCCGATCCAAAAGCGAACCCGCACAAAGAAGGCTCACAGGGAGTGGAGGCCAAAATCATTTGCTCCTCCCCAAGCGCTGGACGGAGTACTCTCTGTTGCCCAAGACGGCGAAGGCAACTCTCATGCGGCCCCACTTCAAGCCATAGAAGACTCTGCTGTCCCCAAGTCTGGCAGAAGAAAGCGCTGTGATGCTGGACTTGCAGGGGCAAAGAGTGATTCTATGTGCTCTAGGAAGAAGCCGAACAAAGGCACTAGCCGCAGGCTGAACATTCATGCGGCCAAACTTGCCAACCGCATGCTAGATGTCCATGCGGCCGAAACTGCAAGCCTGATGCAGAATACCTATGCGGCCAAGATTTCCATCTGTATGGAGAATACTTATGCGGCCGAGACTTCCAGCCGCATGAAGAAAGCCCATGCGGCTACGATTGCCAGCCGTATGAAGACTGTTGATTCTAGCCGCATACTGTCTGCTCCATGCGACTCAGGCTCAGTCTTCGATCACCTCTCCTATGGTCCTGATCTCTCACGCTCCCGAGAAAATATGTCTGACTCTCTGCAGCACCACTTAGACTCTTCCTACTATGTGCCCTCACGCACTAGAGTGGAGAAGTCTAGGGCAGCGCGAGCTTGGCGAGCTCTGTCCGCTGTCCCGACCTCTGACCATCCGAGTGCTCCACATACTGCTATGCGGGCCTCTGATGAGAAGTTGTACAGAACCACTCGAGTCGAGCCCCCGGTGACAAACGGACAGAGTGGTTCCCAAAAGTCTTCCAAAACCCAGGGAGCAAACATGGTCGTTCCAGACCCATCTGACTTGCGTGAGGTTATCCTCCACAAGCGCAGGGAAAGAGAAGAGGCCTCGGTGTGCAAAGAATCCTCCCACGAACATCACTGCACCCAAGTTATTGTCAACTGCTGTTGCAATAATGCGATGGTACGAGAAGACCGACAGTCCGTCTTCCAAAAAATACAACAGCCAAGCTCAGAGGATGAGGCACCTCCCGTCGTCTTCTGCTACTCTACTCAGAAAATCCTCGCCGATGGGAGAGGAAAGAAGATAAACGTTTCCAGCCCAAAGATTTCAACCACTGTGACTAAGAAACTGTCGTCTAAACGGTTGTCCACCACCGAAGTTTTCTAAGGTACCCGTTCAAAGACGAAATCTGCTACAGTGGGAGATTCATCATCCACATCACTGGGGGTCGCTGAAACTGGGGGTAGTACTCTTCCAAACATCCACGATAATCCGATGTTCCAAGGAGATGTGCCCGAGGAAACAACTCTCCTATCAGATACAGTAGGGTCCGACATCCCCGAGGGCGTCCACGACTCTCAAAACAAGGCAAGCTCCGAAGCTGGGGGTACTATTCCTTCTTAGTCCGAACCAGAGGAGAACATTCCCACATACCCCGATGACTTCTCGGTACAGGAGTATGATTCGGAGGGCACGTCGTCTACCGTCCCTTCCACTTCTACTCATGTGAGGACGGCATTCATGATAAATGAGGAACAAGATGGTCCCAGTGATCGCCAATGCATCGACACTCTGGAGGCCATACTGCGCACTTTGGTCAAATCGGTGGACGAGATCAAAGCAGCCCTCCCTACTCTGCAAGAAGGGATGCCTGGCCAAATAAACTTGGGTCCCGCGGTCAATGCGGACTCGAACTCAGCGGCACCAAACCCGAGCAATAATCCTCCTGAGATGTCAGCTCCCACCGCTGCAGATGAGGCCAGGGAAGCAAGAAGAGAGGTCCAAGAGCTTTGAGCCATGTTCCACACCTGAAAAAACTGCCAAGACCTCAGGATACGACAACCGTATCCCGCTGCATGGAGAGATGTTCCCTTTCCACCAAAGTATAAACCATTCCATATCAATCCATATGATGGGGAGACCTCCGCAAGTCGGTACATGACTTACTTCGAGTTCATCACCGACCATCTGCCCCATGACGATGCCATCCTTACACGGTTATTCATCGGGCATTGGAAGGGGTCGCCTTCGACTGGTACCGCAACCTGCCAGACAACTGCATCCACTCCTTCGCCAGCTTCAAGCGCATGTTCTTGGAGAGATTCTATGAAGTAGGAAAGGACGTCATAATGTCCACCCTCATGGACGTCATTCAAGGGAAGAAAGAGCTGACAAGGAACTATATTGAGCGGTTTTGCCAAACCGCAATGAAGTTGTCGTCTGGTAATCCGGATTCCTCCTTAATTAAAATTTGCCAAAAGAGACTGCTCCCAACAATCAGCCTCTGGATGGGTGAAAGTCAATTCAAGGACTGGAAGACGTTCATCATCAGTGCCACTAGCGCCGAGGACAGGTTGAAGAAGGCTCGCCAACTAGGATTGCACATCTCGGAGGGAGAGGACAAGGACAAGCGCCCTAATACCAACAACAACAATGGTGGTAACGCCTCCAACAATCGGGACAACAAGGACACGCAGGCTATGGTGACCGACACATCCCAGAAGCTTGAGTCAAAACCGGCAGACAAGCGATGGCCGCAAATGACCTACTCCTTCGAAGATGGCCATATAAAGCCCATCTTGGACATGCTCATACAAGGAGATAGAATTCAGCTCCCTTCACCAAGACGGGAACCTCGGCCAGCAGAAATGGAGAACCCAAACTACTGTCATTACCATCGCTACGTCCACCATGCTACATACGACTGCTACCAACTGAAGCGATACATCCAACATCTCATCGATTCGAAGGCTCTGGCCAATGATTTCGAGGAGGTAATCGTGGCAGCCAACATGGTGTCCAAACAGTTTGGCAGCTTCCCTCCGACAGAGACTCAAGACGGCGTGATACCCATCCCTCGGGCGATAATGTAGATTGCTAATCTTCCACCTCCTCGAGATCAGGCTACTAGTCTAGTACCCCTTACCACGTCACGAGGGGAGGTCATTTGGGTCCATCCAGACTTGGTGCCTGAAGTGACTCAGTCCACACTACCCTCCATTGGCAAGAAGGAGAGTAGAAAGGTCAGATCCTGCCGCACAATTTCGACAGATGTCGAAGAAGCCACAGCTGTCGTCACTCGGTCTAGTTCTCAATCCCAACCTACACCAGATAACTCGACTGAAGAACATCAGTCGGCTACTGCTGACGCTCCGGGACCTTCTCAACCTCCGACGACCGACAAGCCTAGGCCGAAGGAGACTCGTTTTGACAAATCTCTCTGAAAAGATGCACCTCATGGGCTGGAAAGGCCCTACAACTTTAACATCTTGGCACAATTGGCTAACACACCGGTCAAATTGTCATTATACGAGCTCCTGAGACTTTCCAAGGATGTTCGTGCGGCCTTGAGCGATGCACTCCAGAACGCCGACGCATATCTAGCTTAGGTCAACCTCACGGGAGAGAGCCCGCCTGCAGATCTCCAAGATAGCGCTTGCACAGGGGCGATACCCAACATTGTCTTCACTCTACAGGAAATGCTCATCAAAACCAACCTGCATGATCGTCCGTTATATTACACTGGATTCATCGGCGACGTTAAGGTGGATCAGATGCACATTGAGCCTGGTTCTTCCATAAGCATCATCCCGAAGGGTCTATTACACCATCTCCGCATTCCTATGCATCGCCTGACACCAACAAGTACCGCCATCAGTGGTTTCAATTTGGGCAGGAGCTGCCCGATTGGAAAGATTCGCTTGAATTGCCAAATCATCGATCTTCAGTCAGAAGTGACCTGTTACGTCATAGATGCGGACACTTCCTACAATATCCTTTTGGGGTGCCCTTGGATACACGATTACATGATTGTGCCTTCCACGCTGTACCAGTGCTTCAAGTATGTCGACAAACACGGCTTCGTGAGGACAGAATTTGTCGACATCGATCCCTTCAAAGGGGTCGAATCCTACTACTCAGACTCCTGCTTATACGAAAAGTCCAAGAGGCACCTTGGTGAAGGAGATGTGCAAGCTCGAACTGAGACGGCCACAGGATCAGAAGAACCTATGACGATCCACCTCCAAGCTTGCAAACCTGGCAAGTCCGTACCCCTTACGGCCGCTCTGCGTAAGGATGCGATTAGCCTCTCGGCACAAGAAGGGCAAATGATAATACGACTACCAAGGTCCGGCCAAGCGCCAAGACCTACGACGGAGCCACAGGCAATCAGACTGCTTAGAGTCGGCCAGCCACAAACGGGAAAGCTCAATCCCTCTGACAAGTCAATGACGATACATCTTCCTAAAAAGAATCGTCAGCCCGATGCAAAGACTGGGGCTTCTAGTGAGCCAACCACTCCCAGCCCAGCATCGAGTACCAAACTGAGGGTTGCTAGTTTGCCAACAACTCCACGTTCTGCTCCACCAGCAGAACCCCTGATGATCAAGTTGCCCAAGTCATCCTCTCAGTCTTCATTTATACAGGGAGTGGCCGAAGAAGAACCAGAACTGGCCAAGTATGTGGCTGCTCACACTGATGTTCCATCCACAGATGATGTAATCCCGTTAGAAAAGATACCTTACTTCGTCAATAAAGGGCTATCTTTGAACTACATCGAGCTTAATAAGCTTTGTACAATGTATGCTATGGAACAAGGTATAGGCACTCACCTACATACACAGGTGACAAATGTTTACACCGCAAATCAACTTACTCCCGTGGAAGACGCTTACCGCATAATCGAGGGAGGGGACCATCCAATCATCGTCGTTTGGATGAATGATCCGTAGCCCTTCACCATAGAAGAAGTCGATCTCGAATCGGACGTCGGAAGACTACCTCTATCTATATAGCCCCCAATCCAAATACCTCATACAAAAACAGGAGTATGATCTGGAGACTACGCAAGGTTTGAACTACGGCACTGGTCGATGATTACCTATAAAGTCGTCGGTCCCGGCTGGCAAACCACAGGACTACTACAACAAGATCCGATGCAGGCTGGGATATGTTACGCCTACAACGACTCCTGAAAGCTCGGATGAGGAATGCGACTGGCATTCACACTCAACCTGATCACCAACTTCTGATTCAGATATCAGCATCGGGGATGTATTCAGATAAGTCCTTTCAGTTAATATGGCATTCGCTGATGCTTACGAAGAAGGTGAAGACTTTTCTGAACTCCTCGAATTAGAGCCGTGGGCCCAACAGCTGGATGCGCAATAGGAGAAGCGGTTTGAACAATAAGAGCCTCCAACTGAAGATGAGGTCATGCAAGTGGATCTCGGCAGCGACTCGTCTCCAAAACCAATCTTCGTTAGTAAAAGCCTGACAGACGAAGAGCGAGAATCACTACTGGAACTCGTCAAAGAATATATCGATGTGTTCGCCTGGAACTATGAAGACATGCCAGGGCTGAACCCCGATGTTGCTCTTCACAAGCTCAACATTCGGTCAGATGCAAAGCCAGTCAAACAACAGCAACGACGCTTCTGCCTAGGCATCATGGATGCGATCGAAGCCGAAGTCAACAAACTGATAGCCAGCGGCTTCATTCGTGAGGAACAACATCCGGACTGGGTCGCCAACTTAGTACCGGTCCTCAAGAAGAATAGAAAGATTCGAATCTGCATCGACTTTCACAATCTGAACGAGGCGTGTCCCAAAGATGAGTTCCCACTCCCTATCACAGACATCATGATTGACAACACCTGCGGCTTCGAACGTATGTCATTCATGGATGGCTTCTCGGGGTACAACCAAATTAAGATGTCTCCCGACAACGAGAAGCATACATCATTCCGAACACCAATAGGCACGTTCTGCTACACAGTCATGCCTTTCGGTTTAAAGAACGCTGGCACCACCTATCAGAGAGCTAAGAGCATCATCTTTAGAAACCACTTGCACAAAACAGTGGAATACTATGTTTATGACATCGCCGTCAAAAGACGCTCTAAGGAAGATCATATGCATGATCTAAGGACAGTGTTCGAACTGATGCGAGCGCACAATTTGAAAATGAATCCCATGAAATCCTTCATGGGCGTATCCAGCGGAAAGTTCTTGGGTTTCATCATCACCTTCCGGGGTATCCATGTAGACCCTGAGAAGACGAAGGCAATCATGGAGATGAGTCCTCCGAAAAATCTCCGAGAACTCCGAGGCCTCCAAGGGAGGTTAGCTTACATCAGGAGGTTCATTTCCAACCTCTTCGGGCGATGTCAGCCATTCACCCATCTCATGAAGAAGGGCGTCTCATTCGTATGGGATGAAGATTGCCTGCATGCCTTCAACAGCATCAAATAATATTTGTCGAACCCTCCAGTCCTGCTAGCCTCGATCACTGGAAAACTATTCCTGCTCTATGTACGAGCAATGGAGCATTCCCTCGACGCTCTGCTAGCACAAAATAATGATACAGGCCATGAGCAAGCTATTTATTACCTCAGTCGAATGATGATCGGGCCAGAGGACCGATATACTACCGTGGAGAAGGAATGCCTCGCCCAAGTGTTCGTCATTCAAAAGACGCGATACTATGTCTCTGGGCAAACCATACATGTGATATCACGAGTCAACCCCCTCAGGGTCCTTATGACTAAACCAGGGGCACTCAGCTCTCGCCTCGCTATATGGGCAATATTACTGTCCCCCTACCATATGATCTTCGTCCCGCAAAAGGCTGTTAAAGGTCAAGCTCTGGCAGACTTTTTAGCAGTCCACCCAGGCTCGGAGTCGGCCAGAATATACGAAGAAATCCCAGATGAGGTCGCCGACTCGCATGCGACCTCTCACGATGATATATGGCGAATATTCTTCGACGGTGCTTCAAGAACCGGACCCAAGGGCAACATCGTCGTCGGAGTCAGGGTGGTGCTGATGTCTCCTTCCGAACTGGTGATCAATCGTACTTACTCCCTCACGGAACCTTGCTCTAACATTGTGGCCGAGTACAACGCTTTAGTCATTGGCCTCCAACTTGCAAGAGAGCTGGGGGTAGAATATCTTGAAGCATACGGCGATTCACAGTTAATCGTCAATCAGATCCGGGGTTCATACGAAGTCTGCCATAAAGACATGATCCTCTATCACCAAATAGCGATCAATATCATCTCGTCATTTAAAGGGTTCTTCATCGAACAAGTCCCCAGACTACAAAATATCGAAGTCGATGCCCTAGCAGGCCTTGCCGCTTCCCTAGCAGTGTCGAACCAAATTCATCATTTGGTGGACGTGATAGGCCATGAACTGGTCTGTCCCAAGAATAATGTTGAAATCATGACGAGTTATTCCACTCAGACGATCGACGAAGCACCAGACTAGAGACAACCATTCATTGACTTTGTAGTCTACGACATTCTGCCGGAGGACCCAAAGGAAGCTACCTCTATCAGAAGGCGTTCTCTCAGATTTTTCTGCGATACAGAGACGAAAATGTTGTATCGTCGATACTACGATGGATTATTGCTTCGATGTCTATCAAATGCAGAAGCGATAGAAGCCGTATGCGAAGCCCATGACGGTGTCTGCGGGGCCCATCAGCCTGGCCCAAAACTGCAAGACCGTCTTCGCCGAATGGGCTAATACTGGCCCACGATGGTAGCAGATACGATAGACTATGCAAAAAAGTTCAAAGCCTGCCAAGTCCATGCGGACTTCATCCACCAGCCATCCGAATTTTTATATCCGACAGTGGCATCCTGGCCATTCGAAGGATGGGGAATGGATATCATCGGTCCAATCACTCCACCTTCTTCCCGAGGACATCGCTTCATACTCGCAATCATAGATTACTTCTCCAAATAGGCGGAGGCTATTTCGCTTGCAGAAGTAAAGACTTCAAACGTGATCAGCTTCCTCGAGCATCACGTCATCTATCGCTTTGGACTGTCCCGAAGGATCATCCACGATAATGGTCCGCAGTTCGCAAGCCACACCTTCTATCAGTTCTGCGACAAGTACCGCATCCAGAATATTGCTTCAACACCATACAATCCAGCGGCTAATGGTCTGGCTGAAGCGTTCAACAAAACCATCATCAAGTTGCTCAAAAAGTTTGTATCATCCAACAAACGCGACTGGAACGAGAAGCTTGGTGAATGCTTATAGACGTACCATACTACGGTCCGAACGGCCACTGGGAACACACCATTCTCCCTGGTGTACAGGAGTGAGGCAGTTTTCCCATTGGGGACTCAAATACCCTCGCTCCGCGTCGCTCTTACTTACCAATTGACGACGGACGATAACTGCCGTCGTCGGCTATAAGAGTTGGAGGCCTTAGATGAAAAGCGCCTATTGGCTCAGCAACGAATCGAGCTGTACCAAGCACGCATCTTCGGAACCTTCAATAAGAAGGTTAAAATCAGAACATTTTAAGTGGGCGATCTCGTTCTGGCAGTTCGGAGGCTGATGGTTATGACTCACAAAAGCGCCGACAAATTCCAGCCAAAGTGGGAAGGTCCATTTATCATTGAGAATGTATTCTCTAACGGTGCTTACAGCCTCGTAAAACAAAACGGAGACTTGCTCATGTTGCCCGTCAACGGCAAGTTCCTGAAGGAATATTATGTCTAAACGACATTCTCAAAATCCCATATTATTGAGTTATGTACCCTCCGGTATCGCTGAACTCACATTCACAAAACCCTATATTATTGTGTTATGTACCCGCCGGTACCGCTGAACTCACATTCACAAAACCCCAGATTATTGAGTTATGTACCCGCCGGTACCGCTGAACTCACATTCACAGAATCCCAGATTATTGAGTTATGTACCCGCCGGTACCGATGAACTCACATTCACAAAATTCCAGATTATTGAGTTACGTACCCGCCGGTACCGCTGAACTTACACTTGCAAAATTCCAGATTATTGAGTTATGTACCCTCCAGTGCCGCTGAACTCATATTCTTCCCCCAAATATCCCAGATTGCTGAGTTATGTACCCGCAGGTGCCTCTGAACTTACATTCCGGTCACTCTTTTAGGTAGTAAGTCATGTATGACCATACCTCTGAACTTATTCTTCTGAAAGAGCTCCTCCCTCATGATCCACTACCTGCACTCTCGATGCACTAAAAAGGTAACGGATCCACAAAATTCCCAAAACGACCACGTCGATGTTACCTCTGAGTCGTCTCACTTTCGCCAAAAACAAATTACCCCTCTACATAGAACCTCCATGTCCTCATTACCTCTGAGTTGTTCTATGTACTCCTTCATGGAGCCCACTCCTGCCATGTCCTCCTTACCTCTGAGTGGGAAGGCTCCATCGAAGAAACCCTCATGCTTGCCATGTCCTTATTACCTCTGAGTAAGTATGTTGGTTCCCTTTCGACTTATTATCCGTACCCAAAACCGGAGTACGCCAAGGATGATAGGTCCACAAATGTCCTCCGTTGACCACAAATATCCTCCGCTGAGTCCACTCCTGCCATGTCCTCATTACCTCTGAGTAGGAAGATACCGCGGTAAAAAAACCTTCATGCTTGCCACGTCCTCATTACCTCTGAGTAAGTATGTTGGTTATATCTCGTCCTATTATCCGTATTCTAAGCCAGGGTACGTCAAGGATAATAGGCCCACAAATGTCCTCCGCTAAGCTTCTTAGTACAGGCCCATCATTTCTAATCATGCCCCGGGAGCCCAGCTGCTCTATGGCATTCTTTGTCCCGATACCAGGAACGTCCACGACCGCCTTACCGTGGAATTGTTCTAGGTATCCCCATCAAACTTGTTATCCATACCTAAAACCCAGGTATGCCAGGGGTAACAGGTCCACAAACAAGTCCCCCAAGCGGGGCAAACACCACAAACACAACAAACAGTACAAATAAAGGATAGAATAAAGCATACTCGTTTATTTTGAAGCCAAAACTACTACATGTTCTGGGACTGCATCCCTCTCAAAAAAAAGAGAAAAGAAAAGAACGAAAACAAAAGAAGGAAAAAAGGTCGTCTATGATTCGGCGGTACATAATTCCAGGAAACGGTTCATCACCAAGGCGGTCCCCCGTTCAAGCCGCTGCTTAGCTCGACGCTCGGCCTCCTGAGATAACTGCTCCACATCATCCAAGTACATGTGTGCCCGTTATCCATCCTCAAGTTTCTTCAGGGCGAGCTCCAGGCCAGCAGAGCTCGATTAACGCTGTCAGCCTCCTGGATAATCAGCCCCTTTTCGGTGCGGGCAGCTTCGAGCTTAGACTCCAGGAAAGCTAACTTCCTCTGAAGCTCAAGGATCTGCTCCCGCATGTCAATAATCCCACGGGAGGCAGTCGCTTTCCGAGCCGTAACATCTTCACTCTCGTAGCTCAACTGATCATATAGCTGAGACAGATCATGAAGGTCCTTCAGTATGACCGGCTTGGTCTTATCTTGAGCATCCCTTATCTTCTCTACGGCAGTCATGAGGAAACCGCGCTCTTGATCTATAGCAGCAAACATATCAGCTTGCCGCAGCACCTGAAGCTAGGCTACCAGCTGATCAGCCTCCAGCAATTTCTCTTCCAGAAGCGCAGCTATCCCCGCCCCACCGGGAAGGGTTTTAAGAATATCAATGTGACTCTGGGCGCATTGCCGGGCCAAGGCAAAAGGGGTCCCCCGTTCCACAGCAGCCGCAACCCCTCTCTTCAAGTGGCGATAGAAGCTGTCAACCATGTCCTATGACGCTTCGTCCAGAACTTTCATAGAGGACGGTGTCAATGGAAGCGTGGCCGGCAATGTCGAAGGAAGCACGCTAGAACTTGCCACCAAAGAAATAAATTTCGAGCGAAAAGATGCGCGGATAGCGGCTAACTCTTTCTCCGCCACCCGAAGGGTCTGGACACTCGGCAAAGTAGAAAAGTCGACTCTCGGAGCCGCCTGAGCAGATGAGGATGCAAGGACCATTGTCCCCTGTCCCGGCTGTCCTGCCACCTGACTTCCCGAACTCAAGCCAGCGGGGGGTCCTTCAATATGAGTCGAAAGAGGAGGGGGTACGCTCTCCTCCACCATATCCCCTCTGGCAAAGCCTTCCATAACAATATCCGTTATTGGCACTGAAAGGGTAGGACCTGCATGCCCAGAGCAACGATCAATCGATGTAACCCGAAGGATGTGATGATAGAGCGAATGGGCCTCTTCATTAGTCAAAATTCGGCTTATCTTACCAAGGAAGGATCGCGGAGGATGAGGTTCGTTCACAACCGCCATAGTCCCCTCACCAGTACCCCCCAAACCGAATTCGGCTGGCTCTTCTGCCCCAGCCACCCCGGAGGGAGGTACGACTCGATCAACGTCACCTTGATGAAATTCAGCAGTCTTGGGGACAGGTTCATTGGAGCCCCCGCCGTCTCGAGTCACGACCTCAGCAACCTGAGATTCCTCTTCTTCTGACATGTACGAGAGGGAAGGAAAATGATTAAGATCAGAACTAGAAGAAAGAAATAACTAAATAAAGATGGTAGTAACTCGCTTTACCTCCGAAGCGGGGTCGACCTCCTCGCTTCTCTTCCTTATAGTTAGCCTACGATGTCTGGTCGTAGCCAGTTTTTGGGAGTGAGAAATACCGCCAATGGGGAAGATTTGCCTGCTACGCTTCCGTACAGGACCAGGTGCAACAGGTGGCTGATCCGCCACCATCTCATCTAACAAAACAGGCGGCAGATCCGCCCCAACATCTTCCACCGGGAGGAAAGAGTTATCTGCATCATGCTCATCGTCCTCATCATCCGTATTGGTAGAGTCCGAGTCTGGAATTTTGACTATATTCTTCTTCTTCTTCCTCGTCTTGGCCCCCCTGGAGCTTCTCGTCCAGGCCAGTACCAACAATAAAATTGGCACCCGGGTTAAAACCGACGGGGAGCTTGTTTGCCATAACATGGTATAGGGCCGCCATATAAAAAATCTCTACCGGTGCCTCAACATCAGAAACCGAGAAAGTGGTACGGGTATGTAACATATCATAGTAGTGCCAGGCCCTGATACCGTCAAGGAGGCTACCTTCAAAACCCAGACAAGAGCTGGGACTGTCCAGAAAAAGCTGGCTGTACCCAAACTGTTGAGCAAACCTGCTGGGCAGGTAAGGCTCCAGGAAGACAGCATTGCGATTACCGTATACCAGGTGGACAGGGCAAATGTTACGCAACCACAGAAGCATCTGGCCGTCTAGAAGATGAGGAGGCCCAATACCGTCAAGATGTACGTCCGCTATTTCCTCAGTAGTGAAATGAGGGACGGATACGAAAAAGTCGTACCTATCTGCTCTCGCCAGTGCCATCCGGCAGGCACGTATGGTCTCGTACTCCCAAGGTTCGTTGCGATAACGGAAGATAAAAGTATCATCAGCAATCACGCCATCTTCGGAACCCGGTCTCGTCAAAGACGGACAATGCATCAGCAGTCACCCCATCAGATAATGATAGGGCAGCTCAGTCCGTTCAAAGTCTTTTATCACGTCGTAGGCAATGGCTTTGGACATAAAAGTACGGAGGCCACGGTGTATGCTTCACACCATGGCCGGAAGAAGAGCTAGTTTGACTCCAAAAACTAGTTTCACAGCAGGGAGGATGAAATTACGGCTGATCCTCTCAATAGAACCAGCTCCTTCCGAGATTACGCAATTTCGCAGCCATACCATCAAGAATCCTGCCAGGAGCGCCTTCGCTGACAGCTCTTGGGTATCCTGATAAAAATAACCAAAAGAGTCGGTTTGACTCCCAAATCTGTCACTGGTGGTGGCCATCCTCTTGGCCGACGACACCAAGGCCTGAACCGCCTCCCGGGATTGAGGATTTTGGGAAGTAACCCGACCTGAGGCACCCATCGAGAAGAGATAGCTTACCCAGGCCTTAGTGTGGGGAGCATTCCCTTCCGAGCTGTTATCCTTCTTGGCTATTTGCTGGTACGTGCTATAGTGGCACAATATCTCCTGATAAATAGCCACGAAGCCCGGATATCGTTCCTCCAGCTCCTCGAACTCCTCATTCGTTGGAGTGTACACCTCAAAAGCTTTATCCCCCAAGGAAGCTTGGAAACCACGTACATCTCATGGAGTACAAGCCCTATTTCCCCTACAGGTGTACAGAAGGTTCCCGTACGGCGGTTGTACATCTCCAGCAGAGCTATAAATAATTTCTTGTTTACGGGTAAGCCGTGGCTGGTGCCCCGAATAGCGTAATAAAGACCAATCTCACGCAGAAAAGTCTCATACTTTTGCGAGATCCACATAGACAGATTGATCCATAGGGGAATGGGATGTATCAACTCGGGAGCGCCAACCGGCCAATTGGATAGGAGCCTTTCCGAGTAAGCTGGTTCAGAAAAATGTCGGCTGCAGAGATAGTAAAATTGGGATCCGAAACATTCAAGAAAGTGTCCGGGCCAATCCCATTACATAGCGGCTGGCATGCACCTTGCCCGCACACACTGACTTCATGCTGTTGTTGTAATAGATGTCGCCCACAAACATCCCATTCCGGGTAGGGGTCAAAGACTCTTCCATCTTCCTGTCCAGCGGGAGCATATTAAACCAAGATAGTGGGAAGTGACGCTCCATTTGAGGGATGCGGATCGCCATCCCATTAGAAATAAAGCTCCAATTCTCTGACACGTCCAGAACTTGACTGTTCTTCACAGTCAAGGCGTCTCCGAAGAAGAACACAGGCTTCAGTTATTCCCCTTCCAATTTCCTCGAATCCATTATGGCACAGAGGAAATAAAAGGGCTGGTTCTTGAGGGCATTCAACCTCGTCAGAGGCTCGTCACTAGGAAACTGGTCTGCCACATACCGAACTATCTGGTCGTACCTATAGCCCATAGCGGCTTGGACACGACCTACCAGAGGTTCCTCCGCAGCATTAACTGGAAAATTCACTGAAAAGAGGACAAAAGAAATAAGTTAAAAAGATGGACAAGGAGAACTGACTGGTGTTTGAGCTTATGCGGCTCTAATTCAATAGAGTCGCATGCGGTCCAACTCAGAAAACACTTATATGGCTCCATCCAGCGAAGATTCATGCAGCAGTAATATGGCTCTGATTAACGAAGCCTCATACGACAGAGTTCGGATAAGTTTATGCGGCTCACGCGACAAATGAATTTGTGCGAGCCTATGTGGCCCAGCATAGCTTATGTGGCACCGTTTGTGAAATACTTATGCGGCCATAGTAACAATTCTCATGCGGCTTGAACATGAGACGTACATACGGCACACATGAAGATGAAGGCTCGCGCATAGAGCATACGACGTAGCCACAACAGTTAGGGTTTCAAGCACACACAGCGTCCTTACCAGCAATAGTGGTGTGGACGTCGGGGTGAACTGCGGGCACGTCGGCTGGCGGAGGAGCTGCCATATTATCATTCGTCGCCGCAGTCGAAGTAGAAGCAGTTTTATTGCCCTTCGCCGCCGCAGCCGACGAAGACGTTGCCTTTTTACCCTTCGCCGCAACAGTCTTCTTGGGAGCCATCGGTGATCGAAGAAAAGGATGACAGTTAGGGCAGGAAAGACTTGAATTGAAAGAGAGAATAAAGAAGTCTCTTCGTCCCAAACACGCTTCTATTTATAGACGAAGCCCATAGACCGATGCATCAATCTATGTGCAATGAACCGACTCTTCGGTTATCAAGGTGATCCGACTATTCAAGGCTAAACTCTTGGGATCCTGTCCCAAAAAGCGGCTTTAAATCTGACAGCAAATCAAAGGAAATCAATGCAAAAATTTGCACACGTGGCATGAAGACGTGGCAAGGAGCCTATGCGGCCAGACAGCCGATACGGCTCAGATGGCCATGCGACTGAGGAGGCCATGCGGCTGAGACATCCATGCGGCCAGAACATCCTACATGGCCCGAAGAATTTTTACATGGCCATGCTTCTTATTCAAAGTATTTCAATTTTTCAAATTGAAAACTTTGAAGGGGGTCTTGTAGAAGCATGAAAGAGAATAAAGAAAGGCCTATGCGGCTCCGACAGAGAGATCTCCAGGCGGCTCAGAATCCCCATGCGACTCAGAAGTCCATACGGCTCTAGTGTCCATGCGGCTCAAGGGCCCATACGGCTCGGATAGTTCCATACGGCCCAGAAAGAAGCCACGTGGCCTTCAACAGTTCTTCTCGACATTCGGCTGCATTTAATGCCCTGACGGCTGCTCTGACAAATGACGGCTATGACAGCTCTGGCACAAAGACTGTATATAATGACTGACATTATGGCGTGCTCATAGGAAAGAAGAGAAAATCTCCTTACAGCTGGCAAAATCCAACAAGTCCAGATGCCACTCCATGCGGCTGCTGCATTTATGCGACCGCTCACTTCATGCGGCCGCCCACTTTATGCGGCTGCCTATCCCTATACGGCTGTCCATCCCTATGCGGCTGTCTATCCCCATGCGGCTGCCCATCCCCATGTGGCTGCCCATCCTCATGTGGCTACATGCTTCATACGGCCGAGAGGACCACCCATATGCGGCTCTGCCAGGACGGTCCAGTTAAGACACGTGGCAATTGAGACACGTGGCAGTCTTATCTTCCCTAGAATTACGGGTGCTAATAAATCCTAACAAAATTAGATTTGTTGTGATCGTCATAATTGCCCTGATCAAATCAAATCAAGCAAATTGGACACGTGGCAGGCTATCACAAATCACGAATATTTATGGCAATCAACATTTATTGTCCACAGAGATTTGATACAATCATATTAATTGCTCAAATTTATTATATTCAAGATGAATGACCCAGATTAAGTGATCCTTAACCAATGACTTCTGAAGGAGGCAATCATTTGTAAATCCTAATGAGCACACCCCATTCCTACAAATAGCAAGGTGTCATTCCCTTGCAGGCAGCAAAAAAACGGAGAAGTAGACAGAGGAGCAAAGAAAAAAAAGAGCACTACAGAGACATCCAGAGATCTAGCAACCGAAGGCGCAAGGGAGTCTCCCCACACATCCAAGAGCATTTCTTCACCAGAGCTAAGGCTACGTCCGATCGTCCAAGGAGTAAGGCAGAGCTGTCGTCGCTTTTTCGAGCCTCTACCGTCACCCCCCAAAAAAAACTAAACAATTTTACTTAGATTGTTGTACCTAGGTTTTCGTCCCTAGGCTTTCATTGTATGAGCAAGTTTGTATTGTGCAGTAAAAGTCCAGTCCTCCGATATAATTGTTCAGTTCTTCTATAATTCATGGCAAACATATTAGAGGTTGCTTAAATATAATAAAAGTTGATTTTGGAACTAAAATTTTATGATCTCATTCTTAAGAAAATTCCAATGACAAGGAGAAAACATTGTTATAAGAGTGATGGAAATTTTGATATTAGAAAACTCTGACAAATTTGGTAAATGAAGACGTAGAAATCTAGAATAGTTTATGAGGAGATTGGTAGAAACCGCGACTAATGATATTATGGATGAGAATATCAACCTGATAAAAATCTTTTAAAGAATGAAGATTAGGCATCAATAAATGATAATTAGTGACGTGGACTTACGAAGAGGATAAGATGAGTAAGAGTTTGATTAAAAAAAGCGAATGAACACCTTGGAGGGTAGAAATTTTAAATCTGTTGATTATTGACGCATACAAGAAAAGGGAAGGGTAACGACTTCATTATGACCGACCAAGTGAGCAAGGGCAAATTCCTATCATCATTTTCCTTCTTCTTCTTATCTCTATCCTATTTGCATCCATCAAATTATCTCGTATCTATAAACATGATAGCTAAGCCTTAAATCTTCTTGAATCTTATTATCGCCTTACCTTTGGAAATGGCCGAGGAATGTATCATAAACATCTAACTCTAAAATGAAGGAATTTGTTATCATGTGGTAATATTAGTAGGATTTTGGTATCTTGGACTTTGAGATAAATGTAGCGGAAGAAAGGTAAAACTAGGAATGGAAACGAAATCCAGAGATAATGTGTATCATTAAATTTTTGAAATGGATATCTGTAAAGAATTATTTCGAGTATGGATTATTTTATATAGAGATGAAGGTGAAAAAAGAATAATGGTGGATTATACATTAAATGGTGAGAATTAGAAATATTTTGGGATTATATTATTAGAAAATGATGAGAACATTCAAGGACGATTTGATTTTGAGAGAATTTAGCTATTTTAAAGTTACAAACTCTTGAGATATTTTATTATTGAATTAAGGCTAAGACAATGAATTAAAGAATCAAAATATATGAAAAAGAGATTATAAATACATGCGGTGATGATATGAAATTGAATAAAGTATTGTTAGGTGAATGAATAAGAATTAGTACAATACACAAATTTTATATTTTTTGAATACAAAGAACAAATATTACCACGTGTGAAACTTTCAAAATTTTAAGCAGAATAAAAGTTCAAGGTACAAGATACTTTAAAGTTCGAGGTTGAAGGATATGTAAAGGAGGAAAAAAGAGTACGATGGTGACATTTAGATTCGAGGAGTATGAATTAGAACCTTGATCAAGGATTTTATTGACGTAACACCTGATTCAGGAATTACATAACCAATTAAAAACAAGATGGAGAAATTTGAATTTTTAAGATGGCTGAGTCTGATAATGGATTGTGAAAACAAGAAAGTAAACGATTAAGGATTTATGAACATGAATAGATTGCTTAGAATAATGTTCAAACATACCTTACAATAGTTGGTAGAAGGGCCTGATTTTTAGGATTGATGGATTTATGATTTTGTTAGTGGTATATCTGGAATTATAAAATAGAAGCATAATTGAGGAACGTCAACCAGGTAAAAGAAGAGTGAAATAATTACATTGTCTTTGCCCTCGACAAATCATGTCTTTTGATTTTTCCATCCTTATAAAGTGCTTTAATTTTCTACCTTTGAAATCATCCCTTGATTCTCAATATTACTAAATTTCGGTACTAATGATCGTGACTATATGATTTTTTTTATCATGCCAAATTTTTTGATTCTTTAATTTAGTTAAGTGATTTAATCATGCCTATATTTCATATTGCTCGTGCATAGACTTGGATAATATTTTTAATTATGTCTAGATTCTGTTTTAATCATGATTAGATTTTGACCCTATAATTAGTCGGGCCTAAATTTTGATTTTTGTCATGCGCAGACGAATTTGAATGACTAGGCAACTTGATTCCAACGATCGTGACTACATGTATAGATTTTATCCCTACATTGTGCCTAAATTTTGATCTTAGATCACGCCCATGTAACTTCGATGATGCCCATGTGACTTCGATCACGACTGTATAATTTTGATTATGAACTTAGTCGTGCCGGATTTGGATTATGATCATGTCGAAATGATTTTTCTATTCGTGCCCAAATTTTGATTTTATTGTTGTTCGTGCTTAGATTTCATTTTTAGTCATGCCTAGATTTTAATTTTTTTTAGCTTTATCTAAGATCGTGCCTAAGTGATTTTAATTATTCCCAAGTTCTTAATCACATCTAAACTATGATTTTTATTCGTGACTAACTAATTTTGATCCTTAGATTTTGATCGTGTCTAAATTCTACTGATCGACCATCCTATATTTGAAATTTGATTCTATCATGACTTGATCAAGGACAAAATAATCTTGATCATGTAAAAACGTGACTAGGTCGTGCCTAAATAACTTGAATTTTATTCTTAATCATGCCTAAATAATTTTGTCCATATTTTGATTTATTCTTAACCATGCCAATATGACTTATTCGTGCGTAAATGATTAAATTTTGATTATTCTTGGTCGTGCCAAATCATATCATTTTTTTCCTATTTTGTTCGTGCCAAATCATACTTCCATTATATTTCTAATTAGTTTGATCTTAAATTTTTAGGACAAAATTTCATTAAGGGGGGTAGATTTTTAACCTCCTATAAACCCAATTTTAATATTTTACAAATTTGTAAATTCTTCTATTATATTTTCTAGAAAATGTCCTAAATATTTTAAATCCTAAATTTTAGAATTTTCTTTGATTAAATTATCTAAAATATATTATATATCTTAAATATGCCATAGGCTTTTGACTCATATGCTTCTTTTTAGCTTTTTAGATTGTAACGATTATACGAGGCTTTTAATGTATATATGTTATTCTTTTGGGCTCAATAATTTGGCTTGAAAAGCCTAATAATCAAAGTTAGTATATTTAGATTTTTAATTGGGTCATAGTCTATTAAATAGAATTTTTCTATATAAATTATTATTGGGTCAGATTCTTGATTATACAAAAATATTTAGGCCTATATGAGATTCATATTATTATAGTATAATTGGTTTTATTTTTGGGCTTGATATTATTGGGCTATTGGCCTAATCCCCCATGGAAGAGCTTCCTAGAAGATTCTTCCATATGCTTGAGGAGCAAGCAATTATTATCTTTATAATTGGCTATTCCCATCCACATCATTCCTCAATCATTTATTCTAATTTCCAAGTGTCCACGCACCATGTCTGTGTCCATCCATTTCATTCTCATTCTTTTTACATTTATATTTCAAAATTTTCATGTCCGACACGTCGGACACATTCTTTTTTCCACAAACAACTTCTTTGTCCGTGTCAACAAGCCAACACAGACGACACACACTCCTCCCAACCTCTACTTACTTCACTGCTTCCGCCACAGGGCTGTCCACCATGACTGCCTCTACCCATGTCTGGCCACCCTTGCCGGAGCTCCGCTCATCCACCACCAACACCCTCTACCTTCATCATCACTAACTAATCTGCCATAACCACGTCACATCTGCCACCACTCCAACGAACCAACCTTGTCTAAACCACCCATCGACCACCGCTATCTCCCTTGTTACACCTTCACGACCACCACCACCACCACCACCATCATCATCATCTTTATCGTAACCATCACCAATACCACACAGGACCACCACTTCCTCCTCCACAGAGCAGCCACTACCAACCACCATTGTTATTGCTACCATTACTGCCTTCTCCCCAAACACCTCCTATGTTGTCGACACCATCGTCATGCAAATCACCACCCCTACGACTTGCCACCACCACCCCTACCGTAAGCTCCACCATCTCCTCGAGTGTCGCATGCCTTAGCCCGTTTTGTTGCACTATCCTCCTCCAGCATGCCACCATTCCAAGCGCCACTATGACCCGGTTTGTGCCGTGTGCTGATCACACCTCTGCCCGGTTATCGCCCTCCCCAGCCTTGGTGAGCGTTCCCTCTGCCTCCTTCTTTCTGTAGCTTTCCTCGAACTCTCGAGAGCTCTGATGTGTTATTTTCTCTTTCCTTAAGTATAGGGGTGTAATATTTGGTCTGGTCTATTTGATTGGGCCAGACCCGATTTAATAGTTTTATTTAAAATAGAATAAATATTCTGGGGTGAATTGGATTTTGGATTATGGGCTAAACTCGGTAAGTAACAAATGGTTTTGGGCTATTCTCTTGGACTAATTTATGTAAGGGATTTTAGGCTTGGCTAATGGGCCATGCTTGGGCCTATTATTTGATATATTTTTATAGAATTAATGTAATTTATGAATAATAATTTTAAATCAATATTTTGGTCTAAGTTGGGCTTTATAATAATGGTTGGGCTCTAATCTATGGGCTTAAGCCATATATTGTAATATGGGCTCCTATATCATAATCAATTATCTTTGAGCTGTATTTAATATATATATATATATATATATATATATATATATATATATATATATATAACCAACCACCCAATTAATTCATGAAGGCTGAAAAGCCGAACCTATACAAGTATAACATAAGGCGCAAAATGCCGAAGCCTATACACGTATACTGACAAAAGAGGAGAGAAACGAAAAATAAAATGGCTAAGCTGGGGATAGGAGAGAGTTCCAGAAGACCGTCTGGACGTGCGAACAGAGGGATCTCCGTTTGCGGCACTGACGAATGGACTCCCAAATTAGTTGGTCTGTGGAGTACTAGTGGCCTTCATATCTCGTCTTGTTGTAATTTTTCCAGATAACCCACGTGGTAGCGGCAGCTACGATCTGGTGGCCATAGGACGCGGAGGCCCAGGTGTCATGAGGTCGTGGAAGTTGTCGCCCCCATAATGCATTCTGCAATGCTGGAAAAGAACTCTCCAGACATTGACCGGAAGGTCCCCTTGATTGAGGATGTGGTTGACTATTTCCGATTGGCGATCAGAGCAGCATGTGCATGCTGACATAAGGCTGAAACCGATAGTATTGAGTGTGTCATCAGTGGGTAGGATATTGTGTAGGGCTCTTCAAATGAGGAAGGACTACTTTTTGGGGTTGCATGTCTGCCAGAAGGATGCACTGGTTGGAGATGGCGCTGTATTACCAAGGATCACTTTCCTGGCTGATTTGAATGAGAATGCTCTGGCGACTGCGGGCGACCATTTGAGCTTATCTGCCTCCGACCCAATCGTCAGTCCGCGATGGCGGATGCAATCGACCGCCTCTGACCCGGTCCAGACCCAGATCTTGTTCCAGTTCTAGTTCTTATCAGAGGGGTCCCATAAGTCCTTGATAGCGATATTCCTAGGGGCATCTGAAAGGTTGGGAAGCAAGATGTCTCCAACCCAGTGCTCCAGAAATGGTGATCGTCGTTGCCCACCTGGAGGCGAATCGCTCGTTCGGCGAGAGATCGCCCGATGAGAATGCGATGCCAAGCCGCTGAGGATCTGCTGTTAGAGATGGCCGTTAACGGGTGGATGTGCTTGAAGTATCTGGCCTTCATAAACCTGGTCCATAAGTTTTGACTCGTGCGTAGCGTCCACCACAGTTTCATCGAAAAGGTATTAATGATGTTAGAAAGTTTGGTGAACCCCAGTCCTCCTTTTCCGGTAGGATAAGCCATGGTATCCCAACTAGCTCAATGGTGCTTGTCATTGCCGCCGTTGTGCCCCTAGAGAAAGTTGCTGAAGGTACTCTCGATGGAAGATAGAACATTCTTGGGGGGAGCACGCTGCCAGGGTGTGGATGGGAATGGATGTGAGAACATGATTGATGAGGATCATCTTGCCTCCTGGGGATAGGGTAGCATTATGCCAGCCCTTGAGTTTTTTCCTGATGCAATTGATCAGGTTCTCGAAAATACCGAAGTTGGATTTACCGTACACGAGGGGGCATCCAAGGTAGTCGAATGAAGGATGCTTGATGGGGAAGGAGGTGGTGTTGGAGAGGCTAGCCGCTCGCTCTCTCATAATTTTGTGGTGGGTGTAGATAACACTTTTGTTCGGGTTGACCTTCTGGCCCGAGCACACGGCGTACCTCTGAAGCGTATTGTGGACTACTTCCACCGACCCAACGTCCCCGAAAGAGAAAATAAGGATATCGTCAGCGAAAGCTAGGTGGGTGATGATCGGGCAACCGCTGGTGGTATGATAGTGCTGGAAGTTGGTGGGGGTCGCCATCTTATTAAGGTTTCTACTCAATGCATCCGCCGTAATGATGAAGATGGTAGAAGATAGAGGATCTTCTTGCCTAATTTTGTGACTCGATTTGAAGAAGTCGTCCGCCTGACCGTTGATAACCGTGGAGAACCACGAGTTGTTGATCGATTTCCACGCGATGTTGGTCCAGGTTTCAGAAAATCCGAAGGCTCTGAAGATCCAGATTATGAATTGTTAATCCAGTCTGTCGTAAGCTTTCTCCATGTCCAATTTGATGGTGATGTTGCCCCCTCTTGCTGGGAGCTTCATGCAGGTAATTAACTCTTAGGACAACATGATGTTATCATGGATATTTCTTCCCTGGACAAAGCCACTCTGCTCTTCGGAGATGATCTTGGGAAGGAGGCCAGCCATGCGGGAGGCGATGATCTTGGATATGATCTTGTTAGTGAAGGTACAAAGACTGATGGGGCAAAAGTCACGGAATATCTCTAGGTTGTCTTTCTTCAGGATGAGGATCAGATTGGTGCTCGAGATGGCTCTAGGGTAAGTAGCCCCTGGAGGAAAGCGGAGACCGCATTGTGGATGTCCACCTTGATGATGTCCCAGCATGTGCGAAAGAAAATCCTAAAAATTTGTCCGGTCCGGGCGTACTGTGTTCGTCAAGGGCCCAGACGGCCTCTTTTACTTCTTTCTCTGAAGGGGGCTGTTCGAGCCGGATATTGTCTGTATCACTAATAAGGTGGGGAACCTCGTCCAGGAAGATGTTTTCTTTGAGTATCGTATCCTTGGAGAATAGTCGGGAATAGAAATTAGCGGCCGCCACTTGGATACCCTTTTGATCGCTGATGCTGGTCTCGTTGTCGTCCGTAATCTGATGGAGGGTAAGTTTTTATCTGCGACCATTGACGCAGGTGTGGAAGTAGCTCGAGTTTTTGTCCCCCTAGCTGTCCCATTTAAGCCTCGCTTTCTGCTTCCAAAAATTGGTCTCAACTTTCAGCCTGAATTTGAGGATAGCTTTGGTGAGGTTCAGGGCGTTCCTGGTAGCTGCCGAATAGTCGATCATATACCTGGCTTCGCCACGAGTGACATCATCCTCAGCCTCACGAATGGATTAAAAAAAAAATCGCCATAAGCTTGCTTGCTCCAGGCCGCTAGGGCTTTCCTCGTGGACTTGAGCTTGTTGGCCACCCGGTTGAGAGGTTCGGGGGAGTTTGTGCCGTTCCAAGCTTCCGTGACGACGCCTAAGAATTGGGGGTACTCGCTCCAGAAGTCCAGGAAGCGAAAACTCTTTTTGGACAGGTTGGATATGCTGGTTATACCAACTAGCAGGGGAACGTGCTCGGATTCGGTGGCATTAAGGTGAGATAGCTTGGAGGTAGTTCCTATACCTTGCCAGTGGGCGTTCGTTAGGGCCCTGTCGAGGCGGAAGTATTATCGTCGGTCGCCTTCCTGCATATTGCACCAGGTGAAGGCGTTGCCAGTGAATGGAAGAGATGTGAGCTGGGAGTTGAAGATGAAGTTGAAGTTGTTAAAGTGATAGCATTGAATTCTATGCTGAATGAGGATAGCATTGAAGTCCCCTATGTAAAGCCACGGGAGGATATGGTGGTGTTGGTGGATATCCAGGAGGTCATTCCAGAGGTGTTTGTGCTCCGCGATATCACAGCTGCCATGAACCGCGGAAAGGATCGTGCGCTTGGGATCGAAGGATGTTTTATCCAGTAAGAAAGGGCTTGCCTGGTTTCTTGGATGACTCCAATTTTGACGGCCTTGGAGCCGAAGATCCAAATGTCGTGTCTGCCAGCAATGGCCGAATGAAAGCCTAACTGCAGTTGAAGGGATTTGAGCCTCTTGTAAGGTATTTTGGGTTCAAGGATGATCAAGATGTCGATCTTGTGAGTCTTCTTAAGGCTGGTAATTCTCCTCATAGTAGGTTTGTTTGCCAGATCGCGAACATTTTAGGAGAGAGTGTTCAGCATTAATGGAGCTTGGGGGGTTGGTTGGTCCACTTTGCTGTAGTCCTGGTGTACATGGCCGGGGACTTTATGGCCCCTTTCTTATCGGATATCCTGGTTGTGGTGGAAGCTTCCCCTACCATCTTGGTGGATGTGTCGAATATGGAGTCCTCGGAGCGGTTGTGAAGGGTGTCTTCGGGTGGTGCGACCGATTCTCCAGCGGAGTTGAGGTCGGCTTTCTTCGGCGGAAAGAGAAGGGTGTCATTGGAGATGCCAAACTGGTCGCCTTCCGACTGTAGGAGGAATCCAACAGCAAGGACCTGAAGACCTCTAAGGGCTTGCTCCGGCCCTAGAATGGCAAGGGCGTCTACAGCGTCGACTCCGTGGAGGGTTTGGTGCTCTGTGGCATTTGAAAGTTCATGGATGGTCTCCCCAGCGTCCACTGTGGGGGGGTGCTGATGTCCTCAGAGTTCAGTCCAGCGGCTATGACTGAGTCAGTAGTAAGGGCTATTTCCTGGGACGAGTCGACCGCTTCTGAAAGGAGAGCGTTGAACTGGTTGGAAAGGGGTAGGTTTGGTGGGCGGTAGGGGATCACCACTTTGTCCGAGGAGGTGCCTCTGCCGGATTTGCCTTCACTATAGTTGAATCTGGTGTGGAAGTTCGGTAGAGGAAGCAGGGGGGTTGGGCAGGTTTTTGATGCTGGTTCCCTTTGGGGTGAGTTTCTTTCCGCTTCGGTTACTTCTTAAGCTCTGGATGGAGATGGAAGCAATGCTTTGAGAGGTGACCGCGTAAATGGAAGTAGGAGCAGAAGATAATATGATTGTCGTAGATGATTTGCTGGGTGTGAGTCTGGTTGCCAAGTTCGATGAGGATATGGTTGGAGGGATCGGAGGTGAGGTCGAGTTCCACACATATCTTGGCGTAGTGGGCTTTGGTCAGGTTGCTTGTTTCTGCAGCAGTGGCCATGTAAGTCCCGAAAGAGTTGGCTATATGCCTAAGAGCCGCCAGAACGAAGCAAATGAGGGGAAGGTTGGGAAGGGTCACCCAGGCGGCGACCGTCGCTGAGTCTTCCTTAGTGTTAAAGTTTGCTGACCACTTGATTATCTTCATCTGGTAGGAGTCGACCCTACTTGTACCTTTGGACCACACAGTCCTGTAGTCAAGGTCGGAAGAGAGATGTAGCAGAATATACCTCGGGTCTAGAGGGCTACCCTGTATTCTGCCGAGAGCCGCCAACTGGCAATAACCTCCTGGAACCGGAAGAGTTTGGGCCAACCTGAGGAGAATTTGAGGATGAAAGAGTAGGGAAAAGAGGTGGCCAGAGAGGAGAGTTCCTGGTCGGTGAAGGGCACCGTCGGCATGGGAGATGCTAGCGAATACTCTACTTCGGGTAGAGGGACGTCCGGGAACAGTAGCCCCAGCTTGGGAGCCCTGTCTGGGCGAAGCTTGTCGACGAAGGAAGGCATCGGCTGTGCCAACGAAGGGGGCGTGCCCCGTCCCAAGCAGGGTGCAGGCCGCACAGGGGATAGGAAAGGGGTGGAGCTGCGACCGGCCGGTGGACCGGGGCCAAGCTGGGGATGAGAGCGATGAGGTCGGCAGGGAGAAGGGAGCCAGAGGGGGGATGGGATCACTGTGGTGGAGCAGATTGGTGCGCCACCGCCGCTGAGGACGATCGCATCTGGAGGGAGGGCAGGAGCGGCTACGGGCTGGAGGCAAGAGCCGCCCGCAACCAACTGAAGGGGGAAAGAGCCACACGCATCCGACTGGAGGGGTACACCACTAAAGAAACTAATGTCGAGTGCGCCTTCGGGGGAGTGCCATGCGCGCCCACGGGGGGAGACGGGCGCATGCGCCCAGGAACTGAGCGCCCAAAGCGGTCGACTGATGGCCATATGCACCCACTGCGGGAGCGGAAGGTGCTGGCCCGCCATATGCGCCTATCTCAGGGAAAGGAGGGATGGAAGTGCCAATGGAAGAGGACCCGAATTCGCCCGATGGGATACTATGTGCGCCTGCTGGGGAAGATAGGGCGCATGCACCCAGGAACAGAGCGCCAGAAGCAGTCGAGGGAGGGCCATATGCGCCCACTGGCGGTGAGCCGCCATATTCGTCCGACTTGGGGTGGGCATATGCGCCTACGACGGTGATGCCGCCATATCGCCCAAGGCCGTGCTGAAGTATGCGCCCACGCTCTACTCTATGCCGCTCGATCGTGCCACTTAGAGTAAGGACGGGAATTTCAAAATTCGAAAACAAATTTTTGAAAGTTCCCACATGCTCCAATCCCAAGGAAGGCCAATAGGAGAGTCGGGAGGGCTGAGGAGGCGATGGCGAGGGGGGATCCGCCCGCTCGGTGGACCGGGGCCGAGCGCTTACGGCCTGGGGTCCGACAATGCCGGGGGCCAAGGCCAGCTGAAGGGATCGGCCTGCGAAGAACGGGGGGCGAGGTAGATGGTCGAAAGCCGCTGGGGAGGACGAGAGGGATGGGAGGGGGGGGTGACGGATCCTGGCAAGTGACGGGCGGACGAAGTGAAGGTGGTGGGTGTCCGAGGATGGCTAGGAGGTTGGGGGATCGGCAGGACGGACCCGTGGGGGCACCATGCAAGGAGAGGGATATGAGGAAATGGGGGGCGGGCGACCGCCGGCCTAGGCTAGGCCGGTCAGAGAAGACACTGCCTTGGGGGAGCATAGAGCGGGAGCTGGAAAAGGGGGGCAACGCCATTCTCTCATCTATAGTGGATTATATATATATATATATATATATTAACAAGTGATTTTATAAGATGACTTATTAGTTATAAATATTTTCCAATATTTGACTATAAGATTATTTCTTAATCAATTGTTTTTTAATCAAGTCTTGATCATGACTAATTAAATATTTATTTCCTTTACGCATACGGACTTCTATCTCGATCTCGATTATCATACTGGACTCTGAATCTAGACTTCTATATATCAAACTAACCGTTTGGATTATTCTGGACTCAAATGGTCTGTTTCATCATGTAGGACCATAGTGTGGAGTATAATATCTATACCTATTCTATATCGATATGTTCGTATCGCATATGTCTACTCAAACTAATTGAGGCAAGTGCACAAAGTAATTTCTTTCAGTTCTTGATAATTTCTCTATTTCATGATTTAGATATGCATTTTGTGTTTCATGTCACTTTTGCTATACGTGATTAGCGTGAATGAATTCTATTAATGATTCTTGTGATCTTCGTGCATCATGATTATCGTGCTTCATATTTTGTGTCTTGACTTGAATTCGTGAGCACTAGTTGGAGAGAAGAAATATTAAGTAGATATGTGATCAAACCCTACTTGATTTGTGTGGATAGCCAATCATACAATTCACGCATTATTGAGCTGTACCTTCGTGTTTACATGTGGATAGCCATCGATTCGATGTGCCGTATATATTACTAGTCTGGCCGATCACGTGTTGAACATGGTATTTCAAAACACATAGATGTTAGAGGTATATTAGTACGGTCTTGCCAGTTAGTTTCTTGTCACATTCTCTTGTTTATGTCATATTACATGTTTCTCTTAAAATCCTAGTATAGTTTTACTATTTTACTTGTTATCGTGCATCAGATATCCTAAATCTTGTTATATAGTCTCTATCATGTAAGAAATGTTTATAAGTATTTGTACTTGCTCCAATCCTGATGGAATAACCTATTTTTAGAAGATATTATGTCCCACATTCTTGGACTTCATGATGATGCTAGCCGAGACAGGTCATCGATATACCATTGACCGTGAGTTAACCTCTGGAGAGGTCTAGGCCAATATTCTTTTTTTTAGATTTATGTTTTGTTTATCGGATTTGTCTCTGATACATGCATGATATGTATAATGATTTATAGGTTCTGGATGGTTTAGTGTTATAGTTAGTTTCCTTATTCATATCTTTATTAATATTATGTGACTGAGTACATGTTGATATTGTGGGTTTTGGAATGTTGAGATATTTTTAGTGAGGATTAGGCACTTACTACAGCGATGCTGCAACGTAGGTTGGGCGTGCCTTACGCACCCGTTCCCAAACATACAGGCACGGGTTGTGACAAGAACTATCGGTTACAAAGGTGTGTACCTCCTCAACAATTTCATACTACTAGGGGATGTCTTATAGTCAGAGCCATATTTTAGCATTAGATGTATTCTTGGTGTAGGTATTTGCTCCACTTTTATGAAAGGATACCCTTTACTATTATTGGTATATATGGGTTCATCTATACTTCTGGGAATATAGCTTTCCCAATTTTTAAGGTCTCCTTAGTATTAGATTCAGATAATTATAAAGAAACTTGTGTTTTTTTCTCTAAACCTATTATATATAGCATTATAAGTTTTTATGATTACATATTTATAAATGAGCCTTGGTTTATGTTGAAGGAATTATCGGTATGTCTTGGATTTTCCTATCTTTAGGTCTATTTATAAATGACTCGTTGCTACTTGCAGCTTATTTAATATACTCCATATACCAATCTTCTGTTCATAGGTATGTACTGAATCCAAAGGTAATTTAGGATCTAAAGAAGCCATTTTCTTCTTTAATTTAGGATCTTTTGTTGCAAACTATTACAGACTAATAGCCTTGTTAAGCTGGATTATAGACCTGAAACTCCATGTTGTTCTTGTATAAATATTGATTGTTGCCATCCAATTTTTAACTTGGTTTTAAATACTTTTTTTATTTTTGTTGAAATAAGGAGGTCTTGTCCCCATTGTAATGCAGCCATCTAATACTTGTTTTTTAAATTTTTTTAAGGGGTTGGTGGATATGCATAAACCTACAGGAATGATATATGGCAATAGGACTACAGGTTAGAAATAATACTTTTAGAAAAGTATGACAAACTAACTAAAGAAACATAAATTCATACCCCCTCGTATGTGGTATTGCAGCCATGTGCGTATATTCAGGACTCTTTATGATGTTTGCATGGATTGTCAAATCATGAAACTATCTTCTTTTCGGATGCCATGGCTCTAATGAAATGGTCCAACTCTTATCAATTTTCTCGTTTGGCCAAATCTCAAGGGTAAAGATATTCTTCATGTAAATCTTTCAGAAAATTTTGATTGTACAAATATCATTAAAGATGTTGATGGCTGCCTTATACTATTGGACTTGTTTTTATTCTATACACAAAAGTTTAGAATTTTTTAATATATTTGTGTTACAAAATCAGTTTATTAGCTCACTTGACACATTATGATTTATTTGACATTACTGGGAGAATCTGAGTACGAGCATGATCTACCTTAATGGCCATTATTTTATGTACTTGTTATTTTCTTGTTTTATTTTTTGTACAAAGTTTGATATGAGATCCATGGAAGTAATAGCTCGATTTATTGAAAAGTTGTCCTAACATGTATATGCATGTATCTGTCAACATTATATTATGAATAATCAGTTTTCTTTATAACAGTAAGGTTATCTAGGGATAGATGAACTGTCCTTTGACAAATAAAAGTAGAAAAATGCTTATTTCTACTAGTTACAAATTTTCTCTACATGATTATAGAATTTACTCTGGAAAGTCGGAAGGTGTTTGTGCATAATCCTACCAGGGGAGTACTTGCAGGAGAAAGGACGAGAGCATTCCAGCTCCAGGTCAATACAATTTTCAAAAACTTATAAATATTTTTGATGATCCATTTGTATTCTTTTTATGTTCAAGTTTGCATTATATAAATGATATTGAAATGAATTATCAGGTGGAAGTCTTCCATCTCAAACAGAGTTGCATAAATATGCGACTAGAAAACCCTACCATGTCTAGAACTTGAACCTGCTTTTTGAAGGTATAACAAATATATGACTAGGACATGGCGTTGATTTTGGAGTGCTTGTGTCACGTGTCCATCAGGACACACACATGATAGGTTTTCAGGGTGTATGTGCTTCATAGTTGAACACGAAGAACTCTTCTTTTATTGTCTATGTTAATTATTCATGACATATTTTTAAAGTCACACTTTCTAGTGTGACTACTTTTTGATGTTATCTATAAGGATCTTAACTACATGTCTTAGAAACTTATTGGCAATCTAATAGAAATTTCATTTAGAACAAGAATCCAGTGGTTTTAAGATTAATCAGAAATACTCATTATCATGTTCATGAAAAGTCAAAAAATGGTCTATATAATTTGTAATTTGTTGATTGATCATGGTTGTTGTCCTTTTTCTGCCAGTATTATGTCTTGCAACATTCTCGATTGTTCTATAATCTCAAGGCTTAAATTTTTTGTCGTATATTTTGAAATATGCTTTTACTGTGGGGTCGATTACAGTACCAAGAATCGGATGAGAAGTTTTTGGTACGAGTTATGCGAACACTCGTAGATACATCAGCATATTCGTTGAAGCTGTAGACGAGCTTATGAAAGATCCAACTAAAGTATTTTCGTTGGACGAAGACCATGACATCTCGATGACTCAGAGGGTAGAGGATGGGGTGGATAATGTTGGCAACTCTGATCCCATAAAAGATCCCTCCTGAGATTAAGAGATTCTAGTAAGTGGGATAAGTATGCAATAATTTGTTTATAAATAGTCTATGTTACCTTATAGTTGTGTGTTTTATATAACAACATTTTTGTGCTTTTAAGCAAGGATACTTAATTATGGCAACAATATCTTACTAGTGCATGCCTCTCTTTACATGCTACTTAGATATTGATACTGCATTTTACTTTCTGAATATTTATATGGCTAATTATTTACTGTCATGACATGTTTGATTCCCTTAAACCTCTGCTACTAGTATAGACTACTTAATTAAAGGACTATTGTCATGACTTTGTTGATATTTTGGTCCTTTTAGATTGATATGTTCTCCTAATGCATAGGTGTTTGGATGTTCTAAGATCATTCATCCTAGTATAACACATAGAGATTCTCAGTTTGAGGTGTTGCATGGTGGCAACTATCCTGTTAGGACCCAAGTGGACTCGTCCGTTATAGAAGAAAGCTATTCTTTAGCAGGCCTTCCCATATCATTGATACATAGGTTGAAGGTTGCAGGAATTATATTAACAACGACTGGAATTAGGTGCTCAATATATCTGTGCTATTTTGACTTATATAGTTGTAGCAATTATATCTCTATAGAAATTCCTAACTGTGGTATCTCCATAACAACATACTATGTAAACACTGTAGTATATATGGTCATGGCATTCTCATATGTGCAGCCATAAATTGTATACATAGTTTTTTTTCAGTTTTATTCTAAATATTGTACATATCGGGTCATGGTATTCTCCTATGCGCTGCCATAAATTCTTGATGTATATATGGTCTTTTGTTAACTAATTATGTTTAATTTTATTTATAGGTCCTTCAAAAGAGTTTTGACTGATTTTACATATAATGGGTGTTGGTGTTTTTGCCTTTGGACTAGAAAAGATAGTCCCACATCGGCTACACCAAATGGTGAGTATCTCAATATAATACATTGCTTATGTTGAGGTGTGCACATGAGGTGTAGTGGGGCACAAGTTTGTGACATGTGGAAGTATTTTCCTAGAAGGAAAAAGGATTAAATCCAACAAGGATGCAAGTTAATTTTTGTTGTGCGGACTCGGACTCGGACACGGACTCCAAGATGTCTCGTGCATGCACGGGAGTGTTCGAGGGGTAGGCGTGGACTGGCACACTTCTATGCTGATTGTGGGATGATCTAAAATATCAAACTCTATTTTTGAGTATTGGTATTTTAGTCCCACATCGGATAGGAGAAGAGGTGAAGTCTCAACTCCACTCTATAAATATAGCCCCTTGGCCTCCTTTGAAAGATGCACCAAGAAGAGAGTTGAGGGAGTCAGTTAAGTCCAGGAAGCCCGTTCAAGTCTCAAATATTGTCTTACGAGCGTTCCAGAAGTTCTTCGTGAACTTGCTGGTTCCTGGAAGCTGTTCGTGCTCGTGTGGGGCGAATAAAGCTTTGAGCAACGGTGGTTCATTCACCCCAGCATCTCATTCTTGCCTGTCATCGCTGTTGTTGCCTTTTACAGTAACTTCTTTTTAGAAGCTCTACTGCCGATAGTTGCTTGCACAAAGTCTCTTTAGATTTTTTATGTATTACGTAGAATCTTTTTAGATCCTCGTAATTCAGAATCCTCCAGGATCTCTGTTGTACATCTTCTTTAAGGTGCTGCATTTGAAACGTTATGTGTACAATTGTTTCAGTTTCAGAATTTTCTATCGAAAATTATGCCTCGGCACTAACAATCTCAAAACTTTATTGAGAAGATGGATAATTTTCGTGCTTCGCTCATCGATACCGGCTTTAACAAGTTGGAAAAATTCGATGGCGAACACTTCCAGATATGGAGACGAAAGGTCACTTTAAATCTTCAACTCGTGAATGTTGATCACGTGCTGTCAGAAGAAGAACCGATCGTTCCAACCACTGGATCTGCTGTGGCTGTGGCCGCTGCTACGACCAAGCAAGCGAAGTGGAAGAGAGAAAATAGTATATGCAAACTACTGATACTCAATTCCATGGAAGACTCTCTGGCAGAGTCCTACTCCAAGAAGACATCTGCCAAAGAGATATGGGACTCCTTGGGAAAGCTCTATGAAGATGACGAGAACCGGTCCAAGATCTTCATGGTAGAAAAATACCACAAGTGGACCTTCGAAGACGAGAAGGCGATGCTGCCCCAAGTGAAGGAGTTTCTGAAGTTGCGTCAGAAACTAGAAGACGAGAACATGCCCCTCGTCGACAAGTTTGTCGTTGGAGGGATCGTCGTGAAACTTCCTACAGAATGGAGCAACTTCTATGCAAGGATCCATCGAAAGAAGATGGAAATTAGCTTGGAAGATTTCTTGCAAGAGATCCATTTTGAGGACGAGATGCGCTCTCAACAGAAGATGGATACTCTGTCCAAACAACTGACGAAGGCAAATCTGGTCCAAACCAGAGAGTACCAGGGGAAGCAGGCTGCTTCTCATCGCAAAATAAAGGACTTTACGAATCTGAAAGTGAAGGGTCCTGCTTTCAAGCAGCAGAAGTCCAAGTCCCATGTGACTTGCTTCAATTGTGGCAAGAAGGGCCACTACAAATTTGAATGCAAGTCCAAGCCCAAAGAACAAGGTGAGCCTAGTAAGGTTTCCATGATTACTAATATAGTTGCCATGATAGCACAGGTTGCAACTGTGGGGGCTGACTTGGACTTGTGGATAGACACTGGTACGACCTGCCATGTCTGTTCAGACAAAGACTGGTTCGTCTCCTATGAGCCAACTTCAGAGAAGGTCATAATGGCAAACTAGGCACAAGCTGAAGTACTGGGGATCGGGACGGTGGAGCTGAAACTCACATCAGGGAACACTCTGACGCTTCAAGGTGTGAAGCATGTTCCAGTAATTGCTAAGAACCTGATCTCTGGAAGTCTGCTCTGCAACGCAGGCTTGAGGATGGACATCAATGCTGCCCAGTTGGTGATGTCCAAGAAGGGTACATTCTTCGGAAAAGCTTTCCAAACTGAAGGAATGTACAAGATTCAGCTTGTTGTAACCCAGCATGATAATATAAATGCAATCACTTTTTCTGATTATTCTCTTGAGTTGTTGCATAATAGGCTAGGACATGTTCATTGTAAAAGGATTAACAGAATGTCTAGTCTAGGACTTATCTCCAAGTGTGGGGGTAAGGTAGAGAAATGCGAAGTATGTGCTCAGACGAAGATCACAAGGAAACCCTTTCATAGGGTCCATCGAAGCACAAATCTTCTAGAGTTGGTTCACTCAGATATCTGTGACTTCAAACAATTCTCTATAAAGGCCGGGATGAAGTATTTCATTACTTTCATCGATGACTTCTCAAAGTATGCTTTCGTCTACTTGCTCAAGTCTAAAGACGAAGCATTCGAGAAGTTCAAGGAGTTCAGGGCCGAGGCTGAGCGGCATACTGGATAACAACTCAAGAGGTTAAGGAGTGATCGAGGCGGAAAGTATCGGTCTCATGAATTCTTATCATTCTGCAAAGAACATGGAATCATCAATGAGACAACGGCTCCGTACTCTTCTTAATCCAACGGAGTAGCAGAAAGGAAGAACAGAACATTGACAGAGATGATGAACTCCATGCTGTTGACTGCGGGTCTTCCAAAGTGTTACTGGGGAGAAGCTGCACTAATGGCAACGTTCATTCTGAACAGAGTGGCATATGCAACTTCCGACATAACTCCTCATGAACTCTGGTTCAAAGTCAGACCTAACTTGAATGTCATTCGAGTGTGGGGGTGTCTCGCTTATGTGAAGCTCCCGGATCTGAAGATTCAGAAGCTGGGGACAAGGACTACGAAGGCGATCTTCTTGGGGTATGCCGAGAAGAGTGATGCTCGGAGATTCCTTGATATCGAGTCAAACCATATCATCGAATCTCGCGATGCTGAATACTTTGAAGACAAGTTTGCAAAATACAAGAATATTGTTCTCGCAGATCTTTCGAAGAATGATGAGGGTACAAAGCAGACAGAAGTCTTTAATTAACCAGTAGTCCAAGATGAAGCTGTCGTCAAGGAGACACCAGCTGAACCAGAACTCGCTGAGCCGTCAACTAAACGAACGAGGAGGCCGAAAGACTTCGGAGATGACTTTGTCACCTATCATGTGGAAGTAGATCCGCTTACCTATGATGAGGCGATGAAGACCAGAGATGTTGTATTCTGGAAGGAGATGATAGACAACGAGATTGACTCAATCACCTCCAACAACACATGGGTATTGGTTGACCTGACAGAAGGAGCAAGACCCATCGGATGCAAATGGATCTTCAAGAAGAAGATGAAAGAAGATGGAACCATTGACAAGTTCAAGGCCAGGCTAGTGGCCAAGGGGTTTGCTCAGAAGCAGGAGATCGACTACTTTGACACTTATGCTCCAGTAGCTCGGATGACAACCATCAGATTATTAATTGCTCTAGCAGCAATACACAAGCTGGTGATACATCAGATGGATGTGAAAACGGCATTCCATAATGGCAAGCTGATCGAAGAGATCTACATGCAACAACCAGAAGGTTTTGTCGTCAGAGGTCTGGAAGACAAAGTCTGCAAGTTGATGAAGTCTCTGTATGGTTTGAAACAAGCTCCCAAAATGTGGCATAAGAAGTTTGACAAGGTGATAAGATCAAATGGCTACAAGGTCAGTGAAACAGACAAGTGTGTCTATATGAAGTTTGCTGACGGAAGAGGAATAATCGTATGTCTTTACGTGGATGACATGCTAATCCTAGGTATGGATTTAAGCTGCATCACAGAGACAAAGAAATTTCTCTCGACCAAGTTCAGTATGAAGGACTTGGGGGATGCCGACGTAATCTTGGGGCTCAAGATCATCCGGACAGGCACTGGAATAGCGCTGTCACAATCTCATTATATTGAGAAGATGCTCACTCGCTACGGGTATCAAGATCTTTCTTTTATTGATGCACCGTACCGGAGTGATCAGAAGCTGGAGCCAAATTCGAGGGAAAGCGTCAGGCAGTTGGAGTATGCTAGCGTCATCGGAAGCTTGATGTGCGCTACTACTGCCACAAGGCTTGACATAGCTTTTGCAGTGGGAATGCTGAGTCGGTTCACTAGCAATCCAGGCGTTGACCACTGGAAAGCTGTGAAGCGTGTTATGAGATATCTCAAGAAAACTCAGACATATGCACTTTTCTACAGCGGAGATCCGTCAGTAGTGGAAGGCTTCAGTGATGCTAGCTGGTGTTCAGATATGGAGAGTGAGTATTCCACTGGTGGATTCATATTCGCCATGGACGGAGCTGCTATATCGTGGAAGTCGAAGAAGTAGACTATGTTATCTCGCTCCTCCATGGAATCTAAATTCTTTGCATTGGATGCTGCTGCAGATGAAGCAGAGTGGCTTCGAAAGCTCATGTATGATCTTCCGGTGGTTGGGGCTCAGATACCGATAATACCGATATACTGTGACAACCAGGCGGCAGCAGCGGTGGCATCAAATGACCTCTTCAACGGGAAGAAGAGGACTGTACGATTGAAGCACAGGGCAGTACACGATCTTATCAAAAGAGGTGTAATTGCAGTGATTGATGTTCGGAGTCAGGAGAACCTGGCAGATCCGTTCATGAAAGGCCTCAAGCGCCAGTTGGACGATGACACAGCTTGTAAAATGGGCTTGAAGGCATTCTGATAGTGTGTCTTTGTAATCCTACCATAAAGTTTTATACTATTAGTTCAAAAAGAAATCTACTAGGCATCTAACTTTTGGTTCAAAGGAGGATCACTGACTGGGAAACTATCAGGTAGCAGTGGGTACTTGTTCTCTGGAACATGGAAGGGATACAGACCCATAACCACTGTTGTCTACTATGTATTTTTTCTGCAAAAAAAATTGATCCTGTGGAAGGTTGGCTTAAACGCCTTAATGAGTTCTCAGGCAGAGTGAATGCCTGGTGTGCTTTACAGGAAGCACGGTAGAGCAGCACTACAAGGAGTGAAACTCCATGCTACAGTAGGGTGACTCCACCATGAGGTTCCCAGGTAGGGGTAATGCCTCGGCTTTGCAAGCCAAGTCACAGCGGCGTAGCACCGCAAATAGGCAGGTAGCCTAATACTGTATGACGTAATTAAAGAGTTGTAGACAGCATTACAAATGGGAGGATGGCCCCATGTTACAGTGGCACGACACCACGATGAGGTACCCAGGTAGGAGTAAAGCCTCGGCATTGCAAGCCATGCCGTTGCGGCGTAACACCGCAAGGAAGCCTTAGGCTTCATGCTGGATAGTTTGGCACTACAAAGAGGCTTGTGACCTCATGCTACAGTAGTATGACACTACGATGAGGTTTCCAGGTAGGGGTAATGCCTCGGCTTCAGGCCATGTCATAGCGGCGTAGCACCGCAAGGAAGCGCAAGGCTTCATGCCATATCTCTTTAATAAAGAACTCACATATAGTGTATGGAAAGAGATATCAGGCCGTCTCTTGAGGGTAAACTTGTAGACGCCCAAAATTATACACTAAAACCAAGCTGGCACAGGGCCTTCAATGTGCAGCCAGAAGCACAGTTGATGTCATTATGTGAGTAGGAAGAATTGCAGTTATGGTACAGAATTCAAGGCTTAGTCCATTCATGTTTCATGCTGTTATTTAACCTATGCGGGAAGATTCAAGTCGCAGCGATATCTCTCCTAATGCATGATGGGCAGTCACTGTGGGGAACACTCAACCCATATATTAAGATATGTGGGGGATTGTTGGTGTTTTTACCTTTGGACTAGAAAAGATAGTCCCACATCGGCTACACTAAATGGTGAGTATCTCAATATAATGCATTGCTTATGTTGAGGTGTGCACATGAGGTATTGTGGGGCACAAGTTTGTGCCATGTGGAAGTATTTTCCTAGAAGGAAAAAGGATTAAATCCAACAAGGATGCAAGTTAATTTTTGTTGTGCGGACTCGGACTCGGACACGGACTCCAGGATGTCTCGTGCATGCACGGGAGTGTTCGGGGGGTAAGCGTGGACTGGCACACTTCTATGATGATTGTGGGATGATCTAAAATATTAAACTCTATTTTTGAGTATTGGTATTTTAGTCCCACATCGGATAGGAGAAGAGGTGAAGTCTCAACTCCACTCTATAAATAGAGCCCCTTGGCCTCCTTTAAAAGATGCACCAAGAAGAGAGTTGAGGGAGTCACTTAAGTCCAGAAAGCCCGTTCAAGTCTCAAATATTGACTTACGAGCGTTCCAGAAGTTCTTCGTGAACTTGCTAGTTCCTGGAAGCTGTTCGTGCTCGTGTGGGGCGAATAAAGCTTTGAGCAACGGTGGTTTATTCACCCCAGCATCTCATTCTCGCCTGTCATCGCTACTGTTGCCTTTTACAGTAACTTCTTTTTAGAAGCTCTACTACCGATAGTTGCTTGCACAAAGTCTCTTTAGATTTTTTGTGTATTACGTAGAATCTTTTTAGATCCTCGTAATTCAGAATCCTCCAGGATCTCTGTTGTACATCTTCTTTAAGGTGCTGCATTTGAAACGTTGTGTGTACAATTGTTTCAGTTTCAAAATTTTCCATCGAAAATTGTGCCTCGGCACTAACAATGGGAGATGTTAATGGAAAGCATTTTGGTTCATTTTATAAATGATGATAGACGATGCTTAATGATGTAAAATATTTTAGGTTTATTTTGATGAACACATAATGATGTAAATCATTTTGATTTTTTTTTGTAAATGATGGGAGGACGCTCAACGATGTAAAGCGCTTTGGGTTCATTTTGTAAATAATGGGATATTACTTTTAATGATGTTTTATAAATACTTTTTTTTCTTAATGTACCTTAGATCTAAGTTTACAATATGCATTTGAACTTAAAAAGTTATATATGTACGAATTTTGTTATATATGTATTTTAATTGTATATTTTATAGACAGAACAGGGAAACAATAATTTTATAATAATTGGGACAGTTGTTATAAGTTTTTGGGACGGCTTTGCAACTGTCATAAGTTTTTGTCACGCCACCCTAATAGCACTAAGTTTTTGGGACGACTTTACAACAATAAAGATAGTTATATCCGTCCCTAAGTTTTTGTCACGCCACCCTAATAGCACTATTTAAATATGTCTCAAATACCGTCCTAAATAATGTTTGGTACTATATAGGATCTTTTTAAAACGATTTTCTGTTGTCCTAAAATGTTACTTTTTTGTAGTGAGAATAACAGTTAAACAATTTTGATATTAATAGTAATAATGATGAAATATCAATTAATACGAAAATTGAAACTCAAAAAATTAGGGGGTTTATAATCTCTCGACTATTGTACAAGTATGAATTGTTCGTAGGATACATGAGGACAAATACTTGGATTATCAACTTAAATAAACTATACATATTAATTTCTAGTAATTTCTACTTGACTTGAAACTACTATTTGATTACCATAATCTTAAAGAGACCCAAGTCATTGTCACACACTGATCCCGTGTGATCGAAAGTCACTAGTAGGTGAGATGCCACACAAGTGTAAATTGTACTTGTAGAAGATAAGCACGAAAATGCAAATAATGGAAGCAATATCAAAATCAAAGTCAGTGCAGTAAAACTAATAGAAAGTCAATACATACAAGACATACAAATAAGAATCACTTTATTGATAATATGATGCAAAATTATAATGGCTTGAAGCCAAAGAACCACTCGAATACAATCATTCACTCCCTCTCTGTATAATAAAATATGCCACAATGCTTACAATTCAAGGACTATTTAATACAATGATGTTCCCTACATTATGACCACTATATACAAAGAAATCATCTTAAGTCGATCTGCTACAAGTTGCAAACTGAGCCCTAATGCCCAACACGTCCAAGCAAAGTCCTTACCTGAGAAGTTCTGGTGGGGGTCAGTACATTATTGAGCACTGGTGAGTGGCTTCTTGCCAACTCCACCAAACCAATACGTTGATTTAGTGAGTGTAAGCAACATTATGTGATCTTTCTAGTCTTATCTTATGATCAGTTACATGGCATAACATATGTGCGTCAAAAAATTATAAATATGTCACGCAACAGAGTTAATCTTACCCAATACTTATCATCCTTACCTATCAATTCAACAATATCATAAATAATGTACAAGTGTGTCACAAGCATGTCTCTACATAAGGCATTCGTTATATTCTATGAAATATATAAATGTGATAAGTATCCATTCTACATCAAATACCAGGCATGCAAGCAGATTATATTAGCATGCAGCATATTACATGATGGTTACTGGCATCGTAATCCATCTTATACTACTTCGGGTTAGGCGACTCCCTTTTAGCCCTAGTAGCTAGCCTTTACTGAAAGTTTTCGAATCATCTCGTATTGCGTCGCTCCCTTTAGTCTGACTACTAAAGGTCCCAAAATACTTAGTACTAGTATGTTAGCCATGACTATCCTATTTTCTTCTAGGCTAAATCGGTCCCTGTGCCCCAACGACTATTTGAGGAACTGATCATAAATTTTGTGCACTAGTTGCCCATAACCATGCAAATGTATCAACAGTTAAACTCTAAAACATATGCATGATACAAATCTGAAATAACTTTACATCTTCTTCTTACTTTATATCTACTTAACATATACAATATCCAAACTCACTTTTGTTACCAAATTCCTTGAGCCATCGCATGCATCATTCATCCATGTCCAGGGATTCTACCTTGGAAACCCAATATCAATCCTAAACCATTCCACATTTTATTCTTTTAAACTACATACTCTACTCCACAAATATCAATATCATAGTGTGATATTCCACATAATAAAGAAATAATAAAACTATACTCCACGTGATATATAACTATAATTGTATATCCATATTATAGTAGCAATATAAAATCTCAATCGAAATAGTAGTACGTAAATCTTTCTATCACAGTGAGTTCATATTCCATGTTCTATTCAACAAGTTAACAGAAATGAGCTTACTCTCTTTATCTATCTTAGTTCGTCTCTTCATTTGATTAGCATGCAATTACTCATAGCCAGGGCCGGTCTTTAATAACTGAAGGCCCTGTGCGAATTTTAAAATGTGGCCCTAAATTTATTTATTCATATTTTAAATATATTATTATGTCTTTATCAAAATCTCTGGAGATGCTCTTGATTGTATATTATAACTGAATCTATAGGTAGTTACTAACAAAATAATTAAAGCTCAATTTATCTATATTCAAACACATTACATAGTATAATAAAGATGTTTTAGATAGAAGACATATTGACCGTTAAATTGTCTAAATCTGATGTCAAAATTTTCTGTTGATGAAAACATATAATAAAATGAATAACGATCAATACCCAAATGAGAAGTAATATGAAATTACATAATTTAGAGCCTCCAAGACCTAAGCAGGGCCAGTCCAGGGCACGGACGAGGTGGGCGACCGTCATGGGCCCCCAATTTTGGAAGTCCCATAATTTTACAATAGACTAGGTATATCAAAAAAGAAGAAAAAATAAAGACCCAATCTGGAAGCAATAAAAAAGACAGAGCTCCAATTGGAAAAAAATGATAGTTTGATTGATGATTTTGATAGTTTAATAGATGATTTTGCTTGTAAAAATGCTATTAAAAAATTATTTTTGTGAGAAAAATGGCCCAAATTTTAAATTTTGTCATAGGTCCCGTAAATCATATGACCGACTATGGACCTGAGTAACCTGATACAAGACCAAGAGCTCCTATCTTCGACATCATTATTTCTTAAATAAATATGTCTGCACATCAAAATTCTTAAATTATATATATATAAAAATCTGATCATTATTGTAGAAAATAAATTCATCTAACAATTGAGGGATATTTAGAAACAAAATAGCAATTAACACACCGGTCAGAGCAATATCTTTAAGAAATCCTAAATTTTTTTGTACGATTATAAAAATGAATCTTAGAGTCAGTAGGGAATAGGGATCCAAGAATTGGAGGTCTTGTAGAGTAGGAATTGAGAAAGAAAAGGAATAACTTGAAATACAAAATTACAAGACTAATCCTAATTTTTTTTTTGAGTCCCCCAAATATTGGAGGCCCTGTACGGCCGCACTATTGGCACGGCCCCAGGGCCGGCCCTGCTCATAGCATAAAGAACTAAATATGTAGCATAATTTTATTTAGTAAGAAAGTAAAGAAGTGAAGGATTATTTAAACAACCTATATAAAAAAGCTTTGATCTGCTTCGACCAAACAGATCTCTGAAACGTCCACTGCCTGAGCCTAAGTCCAAAAGGTCCTTCGAGCCAACAAATCATCTTAATACACTATGCAGCGCAAGGGATACATGATATACACTTAGAATAAGTTTAGTCCTCGAAACTCAAGGACAAACTACCCCAACTATACCATCTGACTACTGAACAAACTTTAACTCAATCTCTAATTCAATCTCTCATTCCAACCCCTGGCAGAACGGCTATCAAAATACGTAGAACAAAACCAAAGCAACCATGAAACACCTTCCATACTTTTCAACGCTATCACAAATTCTCGAATACACCACAAAATACCTATAGTAACTCTCTCTTTACTAAAGCTAATGCATACTCTTCCAATTTATAGCTGCACCAAGATAGTAAATTATAAAAATGCAATAAATTCATGCCCCCCTATAGGACTGAAAGTCGTCACTAGCTATGATACCGTACAAGTCTAAATTACACTTGTATAAGAAAAGTACTAAAATGTTAACAATGGAAGCAATCTCAAAATCAAATTCAATGTAGTAGAAATAAATAGAAGGTCAATACACACATGATATACAAAAGTGAATCTTTTTATTGATATACTCTAGCTAAAACAACTCGAAGCCAAAGAACAATTTGGCTACAATATCTCCCTCTCTCTTCGTACAATGAAATATGTCACAAGGCTTACAACTCAAGAACTATACATTACAATAATGTTCCATATATTATGTCCTCTATATACAAAGAAATTATCTTAACTCGACCTGCTTCAAGTTGCCAACCGAGCCCCAAAGCCTTATCACGTCCAAACAACTCTGCACCTATGAAGATCAAGTAGGGGAAGGATCAGTACATTCTCGTACACTGCTGACCGGCCTCTCCCCAACTAACCAAACCAATACGTTGAATTAGTGAGTGCAAACAATATTATGTGGTATTTCTAATCTTGCCTTAGGACCTGTTAATAGCATACATATATACATAAATCATAAATGTGTCATTATGTAAAGGATTTGATCTTACCTAATACTTAGGGTCTGCTTGGTAATGGTTTTTTCATCGGTTCTCGGGTATTTTTGAACCGACCGTTTATGAAAACTCTTGCTTATTAATTTTTTGAGGCACTGGTTTTGGTCGGCTCAAAAACACTCCAAAATCGGTATAATATAATTTTGGGTGGCTTTGTAAACACCACAAATCGATGGATTTTGAGCGACTTTATTATTTTATTCCATTTATATCCTCACAAAAAAATATAATTATAAATATTGATACCCTTCCTTATTTAATTTTATTCGTATAAAATACTTTTAGAACCGCTCATTAGCAATTACCAAGCATGTATTGGACTGGTTTAAAAGCCGCTATTTAAAAACCATCCAAAATCGAATCCCCGGCCCCTATAAATGCTCATAACTGGTACTCTAAAAATAACTCATAACCGCTACCCCTATAATTGCCAAGCAGACCCTTACCATCTTGTCCTGTCAATTCAATAATATCATAAATAATATACAAGTATGTCACAAGCATGTCTGTGCATAAGACATTTGTCAGCATCTGTGAAATACATAAACGTGATAGGTGCCCATTCCATATCAAATACTAGGCCTGGAAGCATATAACATTAGCATATAGCCTAATTAAATGAAGGTCACTGGTACCATAAGCTATCGAATTATTTCGAGTTAAACGACTCATTTTTAATACGGGTAGCTAGCTTTCGCTGAAAGTGTTTGAATCACCCCGTATTGCACCACCCCCTTCAATCTGACTATTGATGGTCCCGTAATACCCATGCTAATATGTAAGCCACATCTATCTAGTTTCCTTCTAGGCCGAATTGGTCCCAGTGACGACGACCGTTCGAGAAAACTCATAAACCTTGTCCACAAGTTGTCAATGACCATGCAAATGCGTGAGCAATTAGCTTCAAAACTTATACATGGTACAAATTTATAAATATGAGATAACTTTATATCTTCTACTAAGCATATACCATATCACAACTCATATGTATTATCATTTCTTGAGCCATCACTCGCATCTTTCATCCCAGTCTAGGAATTCTACTTTGGCGACTCAATAGTCGTAAACCTTTCCATATTTTATTCTTCTAAACCACATACTCTACTCCATAAATATGAAATACCATAGTACTATATTTCACAGATAATGAAATAATAGAAATATACTCCACATGACATTTTAACTACAATAATATGAAATCCACATTATATCAGTAGTATAAAATCTCAGTCAAAATAGTAGCACAAAAATCTAAGTCTGTCATAGAAATTACCTTACTCTCTTTATCTATCTTGGTTCTTATCTTCCTTTTATTATCGTGCAATGACTCATAGCATAAAGAACTAAATATATAGCATTATCTCAATAAGTGTGAAGGTAAAGAAGCGAAGGATCATCGAAACTACCCACTTGAAGAAATGTTGATTTGTCTCGACTGAAAAGATCTCTGAAACTTCCACTGCATGAACCCAAGTCCAAATGACCCTTCAATCTAACAAATCATCTCAATCCACCATACAGAGTGGGGCATTACAGTCATTACCATAGATCTTGCATAAGACCCATACACAGATCGAGATACTATTATATCCATCATTTACTAGTTATGCATTATGCATCCAAAATTTTGACCAGACTTTCGAATTTGCCTAAACAACATAATCAATGATGTAGACATACTTTTTGGCCTGGTGATTAGGTACTTCGGTGCCATCGTAGAGAAGAACTAGGGGAAGAAATGTAATACCCTTTTCTTGAAATATATTATTTAATAATATAATATTAATATTTTATTTGGATGTACTATATCATACCATATCATTAAGTCTATCATTGTGAGTTAATATTCCATTTTTTATTCAATAAGTTAATAGAAATGAGCTTACGCTCTTTATCTATCTTGGTTCTACTCTTCTTTTTATTATCATGCAACGACTCATAGCATAAAGAACTAAACATGTATTATTATTTTGTTTAGTGCGAAGGTAAAGAAGCGAAGGATCAGTGAAACCACCCACCTGAATAAATGTCGATTTGCCTCGACCGAACAGATCATGAAATATCTACTACATGAACTCAAGTCGAAATGACCCTTCAAGCCAACTAATCATCTCAATATGCCACACAGAGTGGGGCATTATAGTCAATGCCATAGATCTTGCGTAAGATCCACACACAAATTGCGATACCATTACAACTATCATTTAGTAGTTATGCATTATGTATCCAAAATTTTGGCCGGACTTTTGAATTAGCCTAAACAACACAATCAATAATGTAGGCGTACTTTTTGGCTTGGTGATTAGGTACTTAGGTGCCATGGTGGAGAAGAACTAGGGAAGAAATATAATACCCTTTTCTTGAGTTATATTATTTAGTAATATAATATTAATATTTTAGTTGTATGTACTATATCGTACCATCTCATTTTGTACTTCTAATCACGTACACATATTCAAAAATTAATATTTTTAATGTTAAATTATTAATACAAGTATTTTCTTGCGTATCTTAATATTTATATTGATTCAATAATGTTGTATTTATATTCGATTACGTTTTCTGACCTAATTATACTATTCTCAAATATTACGAATATTCTATCATATATTGTGTTTTTGTCATGAGCCATATCATGTGTTCATAATCATACCACTTTACAACTTGATATAAATTTCTATAATCATTATTATTAGCAATATTGATAAATAACTAAATATTAACATAATAGTTATTATTATTATGCATGATCCTTATAGCCTAAGCTAGTTTGAGGAATTCTCTCTACACGAGACAAACTAAGAAGTTACTATAGAGTAAGCGTGCTAATATCAATAGGGATATCATTTATGTTAGTGTTACAAGTGGCCTTCAGACCTTAGGTCAAAATGGTAATTTATGAGCATGTTCCCATATTCTAACTATGTACCTTTAGAAAATCCTTGCAATGATGATAGATTTTATTTGGGGGGGTGCAAATTAGTTATGAAGGTTGTATTGACCAACAAGGAATATGTCACTCCTAGCAAAACATGAGGAGAGTAACATCCTATATAATCAGATGTGTTACACTCAATAATATATCCTTGCACACACTACAAGAAAAAAGGCTTTCTTGACGGTTAATTTTCGTCAAAAAGGGTTATCTTGACGGTTGTGGATCCGTCAAGTAGGCCAGAGTCAGGAAAAGTCAGAGTCAAGAAAAGTCCTTTACTTTTCTTGACGATCTTTAACAGGCCTTTGCTTGACGATTTTTAACCGTCATAGAAAAAAAAATTTGACCATCTTTATCCGCTAAGAAATCTGTTTGGAGAAACCGTCAATATAGTTGAAAACTTTTCTCAACTCTGGCCTAGACAGTTATTAACTGTCAAAAAAATCTTTCATTTATGGTAAAAAATCGTCATAAGAAGCACTTTTGCAGCAAAAATTAGTTAATTGTTGGCGTTTTATAACCATCAAAAGAAGTTAAATTTTGTATGGCCAAAATTCCATTTATTATGAATCGAACACACATAATATCAAATAATCCAAAAGATAAATATACATCAAATAATTATATATAGTACCTAATTTTTAAATTAACAAGTTGTACTGTTCATACACCACAAACATATACGTCCAACCACAAACATCCAACACATGTCCAACCACAAACATATCCAACCAAAGTATGTGGTTTTTTGTACATCTTAAACATCGATGTAAACCAAAATACATGACACCTTGCCTAACTTTATAAGAATATATTATCTTATCCCGAAGTGCGTCCCATCACAAGAGCCTTCATTTTTGACGTAGTTCCTGAGAGAATAAGAGCATAAATTACTAATTTATGTTAATGAGCTTATTGAACTAGGAACATGAAAAGAAGATCCTAGATATCACAGTTCTTAATACTAAAAACTGAACAAGAAAAGAATCTAAAAACTGAAAAGATTTTCACCAAAGAACCTCCTCAGTCTTCTATGCACTGATATATAAGTTCCCAATTGAAGTTAGAGCTCTCTTTGTCCATATAAATCCTAGCATGATTATTTGGTGATGTACATTAGCAAATTTATGTCTCCTCTTCTTGATTGTGGAATGAGTTTTGTTCCTCTAAGACCCTTGAATTCTTCACTCCCAGTCCAAAAGAAAAGCATCAAAAAAAACCAAAACTGTCGTTGAATCCATGTCTGTCAAGAACACATCCCAAATTGTATTCCATAGGGATGATCATCATGCTATATAGTGTCTCGAAACTATTTTACATTGTTCTTGTATGTGCGTGTGTGTGCAATATAGCATAAGATAAAAATGTATGAGCTCATTTGTCTTACCCTTTTCTTAGAATTTCTTCTTATCAAATAAATCGAGAGGATGACCAACAACAACAGTATCAATATACAAATAGGAACAATAATGCCTACTATAGCTCCTAATGATATTTTGCCATTGCTTATAGTAGGATTGAAGTCTACACAAGGATATAACCACAAAATCTGCAACAACAAAACATAGGAGAAAGAAAAACAAATAATTATCCACGAACTAACTTGGTGTAATTGAAATGGTTGATATGAGAGGTCCATAAACACTCTAAATGGAATGGCAGTAGTCCCTTTCCCAGCCTAGTAAAGGTGAATCTCCAGAGTTCTTGTAAAGGTCTTAATAATCTCCTTACTAGTCCCATTAGCTCCTTTTACGATATCAAAGTCAATCAAGATGAAAGTAACTCTACAAGCACAATTGGAATACATCCCCTTTGGAAAAGGAACATACATGAAACATATATTTTTTACGAGACGTGGAGAACTTTGTTTTATTTGAATATCTGTCTAATATATATAGTTTTAGTAAGTCATAACTATAAAGTATCGGTAAATATTCTATTGAATTAATCAATATAAGATGCAGTACATGATTTTCATCCCAAGAACCTAAAATTACCATCATCAAACCTAGAGACCTTAGCTATGAAGCACGAACACTCCAAAAAGATGGATCAATAAACACGAAATTACCTGCATCAAGCCTAGAGACCTTAGCTATGAAGCACGAACACTCCAAAATGTGGCTCATGTTGTGTCAAGCACGTATTAGACACATCCAAATCACTCTAAAATACACTAGGAGTAGGACACAAAAATAGGTTTTGTGTCCTTGACATATCATATGTCGTGCAAACATAAGACCTCAATATACTGTGTACATGCATTCCCTTTGAACTCGTACAGTGGAACCTAGGATTTTGCTTAATCCTAACTTCCCAAAGGTTCTAGATTATGCTCAGACTCCATACCTATGTTACTATACCTACATGATTATCCAGGTTGTCAATGAGTCTAAAGGAAGAAAAAAAAAGTTTAAAATATGATAAAGAAGAGGAACATAATACTAACAGTTCAAATTGAAGTATATAAACGAGTCCTTGCAAAGTTCCCTTGGCGACATGTGCTTGGATCTTACCAATTAAAGATAGCTTTCATTTCATTCATCTATTAATATCAAACACTCATTTCAATAATTCCAGACTAACCAAAACATCCATAATACAAGATATGCCATGGGACATTCCAATAGACTAATCTGATAACAAAGAATTAGCTTCCTAATGATGTTTCAAAAGGTTCAAACAAGGTGCAGGTAGGGTCTTTTAGGAGATAAAATGCCTACACCACATAGACAAAGTGTTTGGCAATAAGAGCATAAGCTTCACGTGAAGCAATCTTTAAGCTTATGTCTCAAACCTCAAGTTACATCATGTTTGTGATTCATTAACCTGGTACCCCATGTAAGTTCATTGAAGTATAGAGAAATTTTGGTTATTTATCCAGGGGTAACCATACCTTATTGAAATTAAATTGAGAAAGTGTGCGTGCGCGCACATTCTATCTCAATACACCCAGTGAAAGAAAATCTCAATGGGTCTAATGTAGTTTTCTACAGTTGAAGCAAAATATAAGAAATATGATTGCAAGGATCTGAAACATGATTGAACAACATTAAGAACCAGATAATATTTTGAAACAAATATCAAAAACAAGAAAAATATAAATCAAGAAACATATATGGGCAAAGAAAGGAGAAAAAATAATAGAATAAAAAGGAGTAGCAACCAATAACCGTCTCATTTCCATCTAAATTAAATTAAAATGGCAACTATAAAAGCGAGGAAAGCGGTAGCCTTGTAAGAATCATGAAATAGGTAGAAGTATTAGGCTATTAGCATAGTTCGAAGGACTACTTATGAACAGTATGTGAGCATAGTGTAGATATTAGGCTAAAATGCAAAAGCAAACACAAAATATTATCAATTTCACCGACAACGATACAAAAACTTATGTAAAACAGTACCTGATTGAGTCTTTTATCAAGATTCTAGCAATGTGGGTTCCATTCATTAACACAGACCAGATGGCAAAATCTATCAAAATAAACACAATAGTATAACTTTAATTAAAAGAAAAGTGTCTTAAATAGCATTGGAGACTAGGAGAACTACATTGTACCTATCACCCCAATTCCCATCTCCATTGTCTAAACTGTTGCCACCATATAGTCGTCCTTGAATTGTATTGCCAATTGAAAAGTGCATAATATCAACTTTCATGGCCACAACAACTTTTGTTGGTGCATGTACCAGGCATGTCTTTACTCCCACCTATCTAAAACCCCAAACTAGGTCAATGCTTAATCAATAAGAGTAGCAGAATATGTAATTGCTTGCATCTAGAACATATAAGGAAGGTGCAGATCTCACGTTTACGTACAAGGCATTCTCCCCAACTTGAAACATGAAGGCTACAGAAGGACATTTCATATTCTCACTGCATTGCTAAAAATGAGAAGCCATGAAGCTACATTCTCACTATCAGACAACGTCAACAAGAATTTTTCATGTAAACTCGTTTTGTTTGAAATATACAGCTATACAAATTTTCTTTTCTTTTCTTTGTTCTGTTGCATAACTATGAGGAAGAACATTGACTACAGTGGTTGCTACCAGAAGTTACGAAGAGCGGTCCTCAAGATGCATGGTAAGTTTACAACAAGTACAACATAAACTTCAATACTTCATGTTCTTTAAAGTCCTCGACATTGAACCAAAAATCTAGAATTTTAGCGTCATTTTCGTTTGAAGTTTACAGTCACTTGCGTACACTAAACCAAAAATACTAGAATTCTAGCGAGGGTTGAGAATTCATGACAATATACTCTTTTGTAAAATTCACCTTAAATTCTTGCCACAAGTTAAGGAGTTAATCTAACCTAATATGGACACAGCTAGAATTCATGCAACAATATATTCGAACCACATGTTGAAGATTGAATTTTGGACACAGCTAGAATTCATGAAATAATATACTCTTTTGTAAAATTCACCTAAAATGATTTACAGGTTAATGAGTTTATCAAACTTGAGACTAATAGGTACAAGTGCCGATGTCACAGCCGACTGCTTGTCGTCGTTGTAAGGAAGCCGGCAGAAGCTAGACTTAGAGAATGTCGTGTGTGGAGGGGGGCATTTGGATCGCCTTCCACCGTTCTCTACAGAAAAAAAGAGCTCCAGATTGATCCATCAAATTAGAAAAAGAAAATCATAATTTATGCATCCTAAACTAAATTCCCAAAATTGAAGGGCGAAATCACCAAAAAAAAAACCTAATTTTAGCCACTACTTACCGTCTTCTTTGTCATCCTCATCTTACTCATCTTCTTCCTCTTCGTTGTAGTCGACCTGGGCCTCGATGTCGAAGAACTCAGACACCTTCTACTTTTTTTGCCTACAGACGGGGAGTGGGAGGCCATGGAAGGAGGAGTCGAAGAAGGAGGAGCTGGTGGAGAGAGAGGATGATGAGGGGGATAAAGTATAGAGAATAATTGTTGTGTTTTTATTGATTGGCTACTCCACTATTTATAGGGAGTCTAGCTCCTCTTCATACTACATTTTCCAATGTGGGACTAAATTTCTTATTATTTCTCAATACCCCCCCTCAAGATGGGCAATAGATATTAATCATTCCCATCTTGTTACATAGCTTCGACAGACTTAATGAACTAAGACCCTTAGTCAAACAGTCCGCCACTTGTTCTTCTGAGGGAACATGATCAATCTTCGGTATCCCTTGTTCCAGCTTCTCTTTGATGAAGAATCGATCGATCTCGATGTGCTTCGTTCTGTCGTGCTGAACTGGATTGTTAGATATACTTATTGCAGCTTGACTATCGCTCAGAAGACGTAATGGTGCTCCCTTATCCAGCTTCAACTCTGTCAGCAACGCTTTCACCCATAGCAATTCTGACACTCCTAAAGCCATTGCTCTGTATTCTGCTTCAGCTGTAGATTATGCTACCACTGACTGTTTCTTGCTTCTCCATGAAACCAAGTTTTCTCCTACAAAGACACAATATTCCGTGGTAGACCTTCTATCGTTTATGTAGCTCGCCCAGTCTGCATCGCAGTATCCCACAACTTCTATACATCCATTCTTCTTGAACCATAGCCCTTTCCCCGGCATCCCTTTCAGATATCTCAAGATCTGAAATACTGCATCCATATAACCCGTTTTTGGATCATGCATGCAGCGACCTACTACACTCACCACAAATGAGATATCAGGGCGAGTGTGTCCCAGATAAATCAATCTCCCTACAAGTCGTTGATATCTTTCACGATCAATTGGCTCTCCTGCTTCTGCTTCCAACTTGTACTTCTGGTCAATTGGAGTGACTGCTGCTTTGCATCCCAACATCCCTATCACCTTCAGCAGATCTAGTATGTATTTTCTCTGTGAGAGAATAATTCCTTGTTTACCTTCACACACCTCGATACCTAGAAAGTACCTCATTGCTCCTAAATCCTTCACTTCAAACTCCTTCACGATTTTTGACTTCAGCTTAGCGATCTCGACTTCATCATTACCTGTGATTACTATATCATCCACGTATACAGCAAGTATAGTGATGTGGCCTCTTGCATGCTGAAGAAAGACCGTATGATCTGCATTTGCTTGATGGTATCCCATGCCTGTAACATCCTTTCTGAATCTGTGAAACCAGGCTCGAGGAGATTGCTTGAGCACATATAGCGACTTCTTTAATTTGCATACTTTTCCATGCGACGTCCCTCCGTCTGATTCTGTAGCGTAGCACCCTGGCGGAAGTTCCATGTACACTTCTTCTTGTAGGTCCCCATGGAGAAAAGCATTTTTCACATCTAATTGGTATAGCTTCTACCCATAGTTGGCTGCAATGGAGACCAGAGTTCTTACAGTGCTCATTTTCGCTACTGGAGCAAACATCTCATCATAGTCGATGCCACATGATTGTGTGTATCCCTTTGCAACCAACCTCGCCTTGTATCGTTCCACCTTTCCTTCTGACGTCTCCTTTACTGTGTACACCCATTTGCATCCCATATTTTTCTTCCCTTTAGGTAATGGAACCCGCTCCCACGTCTTATTTTTCTCCAGTGCCCCAAGTTCTTCCATCATTACAGCTTTTCACCCTGGATCTTTCTTTGCTTCCTGCCAACTTTTGGGCAACGAAGTAGAGTCTAATGATGCAATGAAGGCTCGATAATTCAAAGAATTGTTAGAATAAGACAAGTAGTTGGCAATATCATGTTCATAATCATCAAAATGACTATGAGCCTTACCCGTATTGATGTGAGAAGATCTCCTTAAGGAAGCAATAGGTCGTGGAGAGATCATACCATCAGAGTCAGAGAGATCCGTATCAGAATCAGATTGATTCTATACGGGGGCAATATCTTCAAGAGTTGGAGCAGGAGTAGACGAGGGACTTGATACAGTAGGCACAGGGCACGGTACAGGCACAGTACTGGACTTCTGCTGTCTCCTTCTATAGACTTAGAGCTCCTTTTCCATTGTCTGCTGCTCCCCATGTTTAACATATGTATCTTCTTCATCTTCTGTATCGGAGTCACTACTTTCTCCCCCTTTCGTCCAGTTTTTCAGGACCGGGCATGGGACCGATCCAACTACCACAGATGGGCTTATTTACTCCCCCTCACATCTAACACCCTCTGTGTTAGGTGTGTCACCAAACGCCGAACCGTCATCCGAACCACAATATGGTTCCAGTTCTCTGAATGTAACGTCCATGCTTACAAACATCTTCGCTCAACTGGGCTCCAACATGTGTATCCCTTCTGAGTGGCCGTGTACCCGACAAAGACACATTTAACCACTCTAGGATCCAGTTTGCCAACTGCTGGCCTATTATCTTGGACAAAACATACACATCCAAATACTTTCGGTAGAACAGTGTACGTGGTTGCACCAGTAAGCATCTCCAACGGGGTCTTCCAGTCCAATACCTGAGATAGCATTCTGTTGATGAGATAAGAGGCCGTTAACACCGTCTGCCCCCATAAGTGTTTCGGGACATTCATAGCCAGCATCATCGTTCGTGCGAACTCCAGCAGGTGTCTGTTCTTCCGTTCGGCCATACCATTTTGTGCCGGTGTGTAGGCACATGAAGTTTGGTGTAGTATTCCATGAGCGGATAAATACTCAGCAACCTGCTTATTTGTATACTACGTCCCATTGTCAGACCGTAAGCACTTAATTTTAGTGACATATTGTGTTTCTACCTGACGATGAAAGTCGCAAAACGCCTCAAAGACGTCACTTTTGTTCTTCATAAGGTAGACCCATGTCACGCGAGTATAACAATCGTTAAAAGTGACGAACCATCAAAAACCATTAATACCGGTTGTACGACAAGGGCCCCATACGTCCGAATGTATCATATCAAATGCAACTGAACTTCTATTTCCTGAACTCACATACGTGCTTCTGGTATGTTTACCCAACTCACATGCATTACAAAATAACTTCTCTTTATTAGCCCTTTGGTATAAGGACGGATACATCCGACTAATAATTTTAAAAGAAAAATGACCGACACGCTGCTGGTGGAGTAGCAATTCATCTTCTACACTGTGTCGTGAATCTTCAGGTGGTGTGTCTGCTACCAGAGATGCCAATGCTTTATCCAGTCCAGTCCTGTCCAAGAACCGCAGCCCCTTATGCCATGTGCCAGTCCCTAGTCGTCGTCCGTTCCCCTTCTCCTGAAAAGTCACTGTAGGAATGTCAAAGGAAACTGTACAGTTAAGATCAAGAATAATGGCACTAATAGAAAGAAAATTGACAGGAAAAGACGGAGCGTGTAACACATTGGTGAGAGTGAGAGAATGGATGCATTCGATAGTGCCTTTACCTATGACAGGACTGGAGTTACCATCAACAGTCTGAATGCTCTCCGGCGTCGGTAGGTGAGTATAGTCCTGGAACTCACCGCGGGACCCCGTAACATGGCGAGATGCCCCGGAGTCCATAATCCAACCTGGTTGATGGACAGCTGCCGCAAGAGCACGCACAAGAATACATGTGCTGGTCTGGACAAAGCAAGTGATGTGATACCCCGAGGAAGATGACGCCCTATGACTGCCGTCCGAACCCAGCTTCGTGCTACGTAACCTCACGAGAAACTCCTTCTCAAGAGGGGTTAACTCAGCCAGGTGATGCTCTTCCCCATCTTCCTCCAGATTTGCTTTATGGTCGCCAGAATAATTTCTCCTTCTACCAGCATAACCGCCTCTACCACCTCGACGTCCTCCGCGGCCCCGTCCACGATCACTCGACTGACTTTGCAGGGGTTTTAGACAAAATCTGATGTAATGTCCTGAGTCACCACAGTTGTGGAAAACATCGGCCACAGAGGGAGGCTGATTGAAGGCGGCAAGAGCAGACTTGTCAACAGCGGCTTGCTCCCCCTTGGAAAGATCCCTTGTTGGGCATCAATTTCAATCAAGCCTCTTCTTGTGCCATAGCAGCTATGGCATCTTCCAAGGTTAGAAGCAAGGGCTGTGCTAGGAGTATATTCCTTCTATGCTCAAACGTAGGGTTAAGACCCTTCAAGAACTTCATCATCCGTTATCGCAAAATATAATATAAGAACTTTTGGAAATGTTTTGTAAATGCTGGTTCGACTTGTGCATCTTCTATCCCAAGAGCATCATAGTGATCAAGATCAGACCAGTATTTCTTCAACAGTACGGCGTACTCAGAGATGGTACGGTCGTCCTGGGCCACCCTATCAAGTTTATCCTGCAGTTGGATGTCTCGCATAGGATTGCCTGAGCCTGACCTGTAAAGTCTGTCATATATCAGCAGCAGCCTCCATCGCCTCTACATTGCCCGACACCTGGTCGGTCAAGGAGGCTGTCAACCATCCAGCCACAACATTGTTGACAATTTCCCAAATAGCAAACTCCTTTGAGGAGGGATCATCTGGCGCCTTGATTTGTCCATTGACGTAGCCAACCAAGCCTCGTCCCTTGAGCGTCCGCAGTACCTGCCGTGACTATTTCAAGTAGTTGGACGTTCCTTCCAACTTCGTCTCCAGCTTATCAGCTTCTCCATTTTGTAGGGTGACGGATCCACATCAGTATGGATCACACGTGGGATTGCCTCAGTTAATCTTTTTGATAAAATATCATCAACCAAGGCCTTCATCTCTTCTGCTGTTAGTTTACCACTGACCGAATCCATGGCATCTTTAACTGTGATTCGTCGTCGTCGTCATCTTTGTCGGCTTCGTCATCGTCGTCGTCTTCGTCGGCTTTGTCGTCTTCGTCTATATGTAAAGTCTCCAACAGAGACCTTACGAATGCGCTGCTAACGTGGCCAATACTGGCGCACGCATGTAGATCCTAATTTGCAGATCGAAAACGAAATACAAATAAAGCATTTGTAGTTCCGAAGGATGTAATCTAGGAACTGAAGATGCAAATAAAGTATTTGACAGCCATCCGACTTCGAATAATCGTCCACATAATCGTGCTGCAAATTAGGGTTTGTGGGGGGGGGTCGGCCGCAGATGTGGTCGAAAGAGAAGGGGGCATCGGAGGGGAGGGGTGGCGTCGTTGGGGGGGCAGTGGGGCGTCGGGGTCAGCAAGGGGTGGCGGGGACATCAGGGGGGGCGGCGGGGGGCAGGGGATGGGCGTCGGGGGCGGGGGGCGTCGGCTTGGGGAGGCGCGGGGGGGCAGCAAGGGGGTATCGTCGGCGGCAGGGGGGCGTCGGTGGCGGGGCCAGGGGGTGGACGGGGGGGAGGGCTGGGGGGTTAGCTTTGGGCGGGTTGGAAATTATTTTTTGTGGTTATGGCTCTGATACCATGTAGAGAATAATTGTTGTGTTTTTATTGATTGGCTACTCCACTATTTATAGGGAGTCTAGCTCCTCTTCATACTATATTTTTCCAATGTGGGACTAAATCCCTTATTAGTTCTCAACATAAAGAACTCTTTGAGGATTTTTTTTAAGGGATCGGGGATTTCAATTATGGGAACAGTTTAGTTTGTTTCACGCGACGTCAACGTTGGTGACCCAATAAAAAATTAAAAAAAATTACTAAAATGACAGCTGAAATATGAGCGGTAATTTTCTCGTGCATACATTAATTGACGGTTATCAATAAACCATCAATGAATACAATCGATTTTCTTGACATTTCATCTAAAACCGTCAAGTATTATGGTATAATTTTGTTATATAGCACAAAGAATGGTATTTTCTTAACGTATGTCTAAAATCATCAAGATAATGGCTTTTCTCGACAACTTAGCACGACCATCAAGAAATAAACCGTCAAAAAATGTCATTTTTCTTGTAGTGACAAGGTGGTATGTGAGTAGAGTCCTACTTGGTACACATGGGTATTGAATAGATAAGATTGAGACACATAGTTATAACAAATAACACAATAGCATATCATTTGTATCATTAGTCTAGTCGGGACATAATATTCATAACTGAATTGCTTGGTAACTAAACATGGATTGGTTCTTGAGTTAATGTAGCTAACATAATCACAGTACATAGGGACATGACAAACAGCTAGGTGTCAATCTTAGCCACCAAATTTTTTTTCTAAAAAAAGGAATATTTAATAGGACAACCAAAAATAGATGTCTGACGGATGTCCGGTCGGTCTACCAATAATCGGACATGTTAGGACTACTTTGGTCCACGTACATGTTTAAGTATTGAGCTTAATAGATTAGACACACAAAAGTTGGTCGATTATGTAGGACATACTTGTGTTTATGTTAGTTTATGTCACACCCCAATACTAAAATAAATAAGCTTATTTTAGAAAATGCCTCCATTCAAAATATTGAAACTAGCATATACTCTCACTTTAAAAAAAAACTAGCAAATGCCCACATTCCTTTGTATGAAATAAATAATATTTTAAGATATGTCCCCACTATTTAATCAAAATTTTAGCTGATTTGGGCATTTGTTATTTCTAAAAAATGGGGGTATATGCTAGTTTCTAGATTTTGAATGGAGATATTTGCTAAAATATTCCAAAAAATAGAATGGGGGTATGACATGGCTAACTACAAATTGTCGTTTATGCCATCACCTCGAAGTATGGTTAAGTCTATCAAAGATATGGGGTAAATCTGTAATCCAATAATCAAGTTCAAGTGTATACTAGAATTCTCTATCTCAATCCACAACAAGTATCGAATTCTATAACATATATGACGTGTAATAAGGCATCCAAAATACTATCATATGTAATCATGAAATTAGCAGTCAAATGATAAACTAGCAAGATATCACTAAATACATGCTCATAATCTAACTGCAGTCTAGTAGTAAGTTACAATCATGTTGTCTGAACAATGGCAACAAGTTCTCAGAGATATGAGCTAACACATTCTAGGTGACTAAATACACAAAATAATAAGGTACAATAAAATGGTAACATAAGTGGTTGAGGAAAACCTACTCAATCCCGTGCAATAGTCGTCCTTGAGCAATATATCAAAGTAGAAAGCTATTGTTAGGTTTTGGTCTTTTTCAAAGTGAATTTTAGTCCCATATCGGCTAGACCAAAGGACTTGTATCTCTATATATTAGCTTTGCTAGTTTAGAGATGCATATTGGTGTGGAGGTGCACATGGGTGAGCCATGTGGGGTTATTTTTCTAAAGAAAAAAAGGCTAAATCAACAATTGAAAGCATTCATGCTTTTTGCTCTTGGAAAATTTATTTCCATAGGAGCTAAGCCCCACAGGGGCTTAGCGACTCGGACTCGGACTAGGACTCGAACACGGACTCGGACTCGGGCTCAAGGGCTCATGAGGCGTAATGTGGCATTTTATTGGTGCACTTAGCACGTCAGCATCGTCGTTAGGCACATAGTGCGCTTAAGTTACGCCGGCCCAGTTACGCAGTCCAGTATGCAGCCCAGTATGCAGCCCAGTGCGCGCAGTGTGCGTAGCGTGCGCAGCGTGTGTAGAGTGCGCAGCGTACGCAGTGTGCGTAAGTGCGTAGTATGCATAGGTTGCGTAAACTGGCTGTGTGCGTAAAGTGCAAATCATCGCTAGGTGCATAGTAAGCTTAAGTTGCGCGAGCCACTTGCGCGACCATGTTACGCGGCCAGTTACGATAGCCCAGTTACGTCGGCCGAGTTACGCAGTCTAGTACGCAGCCCAGTATACAGCTAGTGCGTGCAGTGTACGTAGCATGCGCAACGTGTATAGAGTGCGCAGTGTGCGCAGCGTACACAGTATGCGTAAGTGCGTAGTGTGCACAGGTTGCGTAAAATGGCTGTGTGCGTAAAGTGCAAATTATGCTGGTTATGTGAGTGGCGCAACTTGTGACAGAACGTGTCTTTGCATGTTCTGAGTGGTTGCTCCATGTTCGGGGTGGTTATTACCACGTCCCTAACATTGTGCTAACCGGGCAGTTGTTGCAAGGGCCTTTATAAGGTCTCCTCCTTCTCTCTTATAGTTAGGAACTAATACACATGAAGTAGACAGAACGTTTACAAGTGTTTAGAAGCTGTGAAAGAGAAGAGAGGTATTATACCAGCGTTGAGTTTTGTACGGGAGTTCGTGTTCATCCGAGGAGTCAGAAGAGTAAGAGTGTTCCAAGTTCTCCGACAAACTTGCTGGTTCCTGGAAGTCACCCTAGCAGAAGTTTTTACATCTTTCGCCTATCACCTTCCTTTTTTATTTATCAGGATTCTATTAGCGCACCTTCGGTGAAGTGTTTGCGTTGGTATTATCAGAATTCTATTAGCGCACCTTCGATGAAGTGTTTGTATTGATATTATCAGAATTCTATTAGTGCACCTTCAGTGAAGTATTTACGTTAGTAGAAATCTGTGCACCTTCTGTAAAGTATTGTATTAGTGGAATTTCTGTTACGTATCTTCTGTGAAGTGTTACGTAATAACGATTGTTTTTACAATTGTTACGAATTCCCTATTTTTCATCGAAAAATTGTGCCCCGACATTAACAATCTCAAAGCTTTATTGCTACGATGGAAAACGTTAATGTTTCACTCTTCAATTCTGACTTTTGTAAGTTAGAAAAGTTTAATGGATTATATTACCAAGTCTGGAAGAGGAAGGTTTATCTCACCCTTTAACTCAAAGACGTAGATCACGTGCTTCTGGAGGAAGAACCTACTGTTCCAGATGTTTGGTCTGCTGTTGCAATCACCGCGGCTATAAAACTTCAAGCAAAATGGAGGAAAGAAAATAGTATTTGCAGGCTGCTTATCCTGAATGCTATGGAAGATTCCCTTGCAGAATCCTATTCTAAGAAGACTATCGATAGAGACATATGGGAGTCTCTAGAAAAACTCTACGAAGAAGACAAGAACTGCTGTAAAATCTTTGTGGTTGAAAAATATCACAAGTGGTTCTTTGAGGACGAAAAGTCTATGCTGTCGCAGGTGAAGGAGTTCCTGAAACTGCGACAGAAGCTGGAAGACGAGACGATGCCCCTCTCCGACAAGTTTGTTGTTGGAGGGATTGTCTCAAAGCTCCCCGCTGGGTGGAGCAAGTTCTATGCAAACATGCATAGGAAGAAGCTGGAGATCACCCTTGAAGATCTCCTGCAGGAAATTTATGTTGAGGACCAGATGCGGGCTCAACTGAAGGTGGACGCACTGTCCAAACAATTGGCTAACGCCAATCTGGTACATTCAAGGGAACCAAGGGGAAAGCATGCGGCTTCCCAAAGCAAAAAGAAGGACCCTGACAATCTGAAAGTCAAGGGTACTTCAATGAAGAAGAAGAAGCCAAAGTCCCACTTGGCTTGCTTCAAGTGTGACAAGAAGGGCCACTTTAAGAATGAGTGCAAAGCAAAAGCCAAGCAATCGGAGCAAGGAGATCCTAGTAAGGTAACTATGATCACTGATGTTGTTGCTATGATTGCACAGGTTGATGCGGTAGGAACTGATGCTGACTGGTGGGTAGACAATGGAGCCACCTGCCATGTTTGCTCCAACAAAGAGTGGTTCACCACCTACACCCCTACTTTCTGATGTGGTTATGGCGACGAACCAGGCACAAGCTGAAGTGCTCGGGATCGGGACGGTAGTGTTGAAGCTGACTTCGGGGAAGTCTCTGACGCTTCAAGACGTGAAGCACGTACCTGCTATCACAAAGAACCTGATCTCAGGAGGCCTACTCTGCAACGCAGGCCTCAGGATGGACATCAATGCTGGCCAGATGGTGATGTCTATCAGGGAAACATATTTTGGGAAAGCTTTTTGTACCGAAGGAATGTTCAAAATTCAGCTTGTAAATCAGTCCAATATAATTAATATAATTAATGAAGTCACTCCTTCTGCTTATACTCTTGAGTTGTGGCATAATAGGTTAGGACATGTTCATTGTAAACGAATAAACAGAATGTCTAGTCTAGGACTTATCTCCAAATATGGGAGTTAGGTAGAGAAATGTGAATTTTGTGCTCAAACTAAGATCACAAGGAAACCCTTTCCTCGGGTTAATCGAAGTACAGATCTTCTGGAGTTAGTACACTCAGATATCTGTGACTTCAAACAGTTCTCTACAAAGGCCGGGATGAAGTATTTCATAACCTTCATCGATGACTTCTCAAAGTATGCGTTCGTCTATTTGCTGAAGGCTAAATACGAAGCATTCGAGAAGTTCAAGGAGTTCAGAGCCGAAGCTGAGCGGCAGACTGGACAACAACTCAAAAAAATAAGAAGTGATCGAGGTGGGGAGTACAGGTCTCATGAATTTGCATCATTCTGCAAAGAACATGGAATTGTCAATGAGACTACGGCTCCGTACTATCCTCAATCAAACGGAGTAGCAGAGAGGAAGAACAGAATGTTAACAGAAATAATTAACTCAATATTGTTGACTGCTGGCCTTCCTAAGTGCTACTGGGAAGAAGCTGCATTGACGGCCACTTTTATTCTAAATATAGTGCCTCATGCAACTTTAGACGTTACTCCTCATGAACTCTGATTCAAGGTCAGACCTAACTTGAATATCATTCGAGTGTGGGGGTGTCTGGCATATGTCAAGCTTCCAGATCTAAAAATTCAGAAGCTTGGGACAAGGACTACTAAGACAAACTTCTTGGGGTTTGCCGAGAAGACTGATGCTCGAGAATTTCTTGATACTGAGTCAAATCATATCATTGAATCTCGTGACACATAATATTTTGAAGACAAATTTGCAAGGCACAAGAATATTATTCTTGCGGATGTACCGCAGAACAATGAGGGTGCGCAGCAAACTAAAGTCTTCAATGAAGATGTGGTCCAAGAAGATGTTGTTGAAACAACGATTGAACCAGAAAGCTGAGCCGTCAGCTAAGCGTGTGAGGAGGCCGAAGGACTTCGAAAGTGACTTTGTCACCTATCATGTGGAAGCAGATCCGCTTACCTATGATGAGGCTATGAAGACCAGAGATGCAATTTTTTGGAAGGAGGCGATTGACAATGAAATTGATTCCATCACCTCAAATAACACGGGTGTTGGTTGATCTTCCTGAAGGAGCGAAACCCATCGAATGCAAATGAATCTTTAAGAAGAAGATGAAAGCAGACGGAACTATTGACAAGTTCAAGGTTAGGCTAGTAGCCAAGGGGTTTTCTCAGAAGCAGGGAATCGACTACTTTGACACGTATGCTCCAGTAGCCCGGATGACTACCATCAAAATGTTAATTGCTCTCGCAGCGATACATAAGATGGTGATACATCAGATGGATGTGAAAATGGCTTTCCTAAATGGCGAGCTGACAGAAGAGATATACATGCAACAATTAGAGGGATTTGTCGTCAAGGGTCTTGAAGACAAAGTCTGCAAGTTGGTGAAATCTTTGTACGGTCTTAAACAGGCTTCCAAGATGTGGCATGAGAAATTTGACAAGGTTATAAGGACAAATGGCTATATGGTCAGCGAGACGGACAAGTATGTTTACACGAAGTTCGCTGATGGAAGAGGTGTGATCGTTTGTCTGTATGTGGATGACATATTTATCATAGGTACGGATATGAGCTGTGTCACGGAGACAAAGAGGTTCATCTCGAGCAAGTTCAGTATGAAGGACTTGGGGGAAGCTGATGTGATCTTAGGGATCATGATCATCCGGACAGACACTGGACTAGCGCTGTCACAGTCTCATTATATTGAGAAAATGATCACTCGATATGGGTATCGGGATCTTCCAGGGATCGATACGCCGTACAGGTGTGATCTAAAGCTGAAGCCTAATTCAAGGGAAAGCGTCAGGTAGCTGGAGTATGCAAGCATAATCGAGAGTTTGATGTATGCTACTACTGCCACAAGGCCTGACATAACTTTCGTCGTGGGAATGTTGAGTCGTTTCACGAGCAACCGTGGTATTAAATACTGGAAGGCTGTGAAATGGGTTATGAGATATCTCAAGAAGACTCAGACATATGCACTGTACTACAGCGGAGATCCGCAGGTAGTGGAAGGCTTCAGCGATGCCAGCTGGTGCTCAAATTTGGAGAGCGAGAGATCCACATGTGGATATATTTTCATAATGGATGGAGCTGCTATATCATAGAATTCGAAGAAGCAGACAATGCTCCCACGATCATCCATAGAATCTGAGTTCTTTGCACTTGACATCGCAGCCGAGGAAGCAGAATAGCTTCAGGAGCTCATGTATGATCTTCCAGTGGTTGGGGTGCAAATACCGATAATACCGATATACTGCGACAACCAGGCGACTGCGACGGTGGCATCAAATAACCTCTTCAACAGAAAGAAGAGGACTGTACGGTTAAAGCACAGGGCAGTACACGATCTTATTAAGAGAGGTGTAATTGCAGTGATTGATGTTCGGAGTCAGAAAAACCTGGCGGATTCGTTCACCAAGGGCCTTAAGCGCCAGCTGGTCGATGACTCAGCATGTAAAATGGACTTGAAGGCATTCTGATATTAGTTGTTGTAATCCTACCATAAAGTTTTATGCTATTAGTTCAAAGATTTATCTACTAGGCATCTAGCTTTTGGTTCAAGGGAGGACCATTAACTGGAAGAATATCAGGAACGGTGAGTACATGTTCTATTGGGCATGAAGAGGTTACGGACCTATAACCACTGTTGTCTACTGTTGTTTTTTGCGAAAAACGGTTCCTGTGGGAAGGTTGGCTTAATTGCCTTAATAAGTTCTCAGGCAGAGTGAATGCCTGGTGTGCTTTACAGGAAGCACGGTAGAGCAGCACTACAAGGAGCGAAACTCCATGCTATAGTGGGGTGACTCCACGATGAGTTTCCTATATGTGGGGTGATGCCCAGGAATAAGATAGAGCCTCGGCTTTACAGGCCAAGTCACAGCGGCGTAGCACCGCAAATAGGCAGTTAGCCTAATGTTGTATGTTAAAAATAAAGAGGGGTGTAGTCAGCACTACAAAGAGGAGGATTTCCTCATATTACTGTGGCACGACACCACGATGAGGTACCCGGTTAGGGATAAAGCCTCGACCTTGCAAGCCATGTCGTTGCGGTATAACACTGCAAGGGAGCCTAAGGCTTCATGCTGGGTAGTTTGGCACTACAAAGAGGCAGTTGCCTCATGCTACAGTAGTATGACACTACAAAGGTTCCCAAATATGGGGTGATTCCTAGGGAGAGGTAATACCTTGGCTTCGGGCCATGTCATAGCGGCGTAGCATCGCAAGGGGAGCGTAAAGCGTTCCATGCCATGTTTCTTTATAATGAACTCACCTATAGTGTATGGAAAGAGATATCAGGCCATCTCTTGAGGGTAAACTTGTAGATGCCCAAAAGTATACACAGAAACCAGGCTGGCACAGGGCCTTTAATGTACATAGCCAGAAGCACATGTAACTATATCATGTGAGTGGAGAGAATTTCAGCTATGATGCAGAATTCAAGGCTTAGTCCATTCTTGTATTATAGTCTGTTGTTTGAACCATGCGGAAAGATTCAAGTCGTCAGCGACATCTCTCCTAATGTATGATGGACAGTTACTGTGGGGAACACTTATACTCATATATAGAGATATGTGGAGGATTGTTGGCTTTTGGTCTTTTTTAAAGTGAATTTTAGTCCCACATCGGCTAGACCAAAGGACTTGTATCTCTATATATTAGCTTTGCTAGTTTAGAGATGCACATGTGGTATGGAGGTGCACATGGGTGTGCCATGTGGGATTATTTTTCTAAAGGAAAAAAAGCTAAATCAACAATTGAAAGCATTCATGTTTTTTGCTCTTAGGAAATTTATTTCCATAGGAGCTAAGCCCCATAGGGGCTTAGCGACTCGGACTCGGACTCGAACTAGGACTAGGACTCGGACACGGACTCGGACTCGGACTCGGACTCGGGCTCGGGCTCGGACTCGGGCTCAAGGGCTCATGAGGCGTAATGTGGCATTTTGTTGGCGCACTTTGCACTTAGCACGTCAGCATCGTCACTAGGCGCATAGTGCGCTTAAGTTGCGCTCGTTGCATGAGCCACTTGTGCGACCACGTTACGCGGCCCGTTACGCGAGCCCAGTTATGCCGGCCTAGTTACGCAGTCCAGTACGCAGCCCAGTATGCAGCCCAGTGCGCACAGTGTGCGCAGCGTGCGTAGAGTGCGCAGTGTGTACAGCGTACACAGTATGCGTAGAGTGCGTAGTATGCACAGGTTGCATAAAATGGCTGTGTGCGTAAAGTGCAAATTATGCTGGTTACGTGAGTGGCACAACTTGTGACAGAACGTGTCTTTGCATGTTCTGAGCGGTTGCTCCATGTTCGGGGTGGTTATTACCACGTCCCTAACAGTGTGCTAACCGGGCAATTGTTGCAGGGGCCTTTATAAGGTCTCATCCTTCTCTCTCATAGTTAGGAACTAATACACAGGAAGTAGACAGAAAGTTTACAAGTGTTTAGAAGCTGTGAAAGAGAAGAGAGGTATTATACCAGTGTTGAGTTTTGCACGGGAGTTCGTATTCATCCGAGGAGTCAGAAGAGCAAAAGTGTTCCAAGTTCTCCAACGAACTTGCTGGGTCCTGGAAGCTATTCGTGTGGGGCGAATAAAGCTTTGAGCAACGGTGATCATTCACTCCAGCAGGAGTTTTTACATCTTTTGCCTGTCACCTTCCTTTTTTCATTTATCAGGATTCTATTAGCGCACCTTCGGTGAAGTATTTGCGTTGGTATTATCAGAATTCTATTAACGCACCTTCGGTGAAGTGTTTGCGTTGATATTATCAGAATTCTATTAGCGCACCTTCGGTGAAGTCACTACACCAAATTGTCCAAATACTAACAGGCCATTTTTTTAATTTCTAACAGTAGTAGCCTATTAGAAATTACCAACAAGAATAGGCCGTTAGAAATAACTGTATTCTGTTACAAATATAGATATATTTTTTTTGGATCATTAATAATACTAAAATTCAGCCAGCCCTAAATAGCTAGGTTTTAGCCAAAAAAATTTTGGCGCCCCCATTTTTCTCTTTCCCTCCAAATTTTTGTGATATACACCGATTGCTGGCCCCCCCTCTCTCTCTCTCTCTCCCCCTCTCACACACACAGACCATTCACAAATTTTTTGGGGTTCGGCTCAAAAACTCTCTCTCTCTCAATCGGCAGCCGACAAGTCGTCGGCTCGACTTCGATGACCGGCGTCCACTTGAGGAGGGTCATCGACTGCTCCGACGACTGACGTCCACTTGAGGAGGGTCATCGACTGCTCCGACGACCGGCGTCCACTTGAGGAGGGTCATCGACTGCTCCGACGACTTGGCGTCCACTGCGAAGGGTAACTCTTTGGTTCCATCAGTATTAAACCCTCTCTTCTTTTTGTGTAATTTGAGGTGAGAAATTCCCTAATTTTTTGGGATCAAAATTCATGTATGCGGATCAGTTGTGTTTAAATTTTTTTGAGAAATACCCCCATTTTTGAGGTGAGAAATACCCCCAATTTTCCCTTTCCCCCCAAAGTTTTGAGAAATACCCTTATTAAGCCAAATGGTGTTTAAAAATTATTACATATCTAGGGTTTGTCCAATTGCTCCTTTCCGTAATTTGGAGCCTTATTCTTATATCAGCAGGTTGATCGATTGTGTTTGTTGGGGATCAGTTGTGTTTGTTTCATATAGTTATTGCCAATTTTGTTGCTATTTGACATATTTGAAATAAATTGAGGATTTAATTTGAGTAATAAAGTTTTAGTTTGGCTATGCAAGAATAGTTAGAATACATGTTAAGCTTTGTCTATGCTCAATTTATTATATGTTACTCAATATATTTGTTTGTTATCCCATCAACCAATCTGGTTGTATGGCCTAAAGAATACAACATAGTACTTCGGCAAGTGCATGCCTATTTCTCCTTAAAAGTTGAAACTCGAGCGTAGATCATCTTTCTAGGCTTGCGGGTTTATATTTTAATTATTCTCCTTAAAAGTTTTAACTCATGCTTAATATTTATCTCAGTAAATCTTGTATTCTAATTTTTTTTTTCAGGTTTTGTTTTATGGTGCAGTATGTCGGAACCAATTAACAAAGAGTGGATGAATGAAAATGATAGATTGAGCCCTGTATATACAAAGGGAATTAAAGATTTTCTTGAATTTGCCATTAAAAACTGTGCTGTGGGGTTGACAACATTACCTTGCCCGTGTGTTAAGTGTCGAAATAAATTAAGATTTCAAGAAAAAATTGTTGAAAGCCATTTAGTCAGGAATGGCATTAAAAGGTCATATACTTTATGGGCTTTACATGGTGAACAACAATCTCCTAATATTTGTCAAGATCCACCATTGCAACAAGTTGAAGAGGAAACCATAGATGACAAAAATATAGAGGATGAGAGAGGAGTAGAAATTGGAGACTTTGTCGATGATTTATATGGTGTTAATGAAGCGCCTCATTTAAATAATGAGGATGGTGGTGGTGCAGGAGTTCAAGAAGAACCTTACGTCGTTAATGAGAAGTACAATGAATATAAGAGATTATCAACTGAGAAGCTGTACCCATCATGTGAAGGTTCTGAGACAACTCTTTCTGCAATCGTGGAGCTGCACAACTTAAAGAAGCAATTTGGTTGGTCGGGAAATAGTGTGACGGCACTTTTATTAATGTTGAAAAGGTGGCTCCCTAGTGGAAATACATTGCCAGAAAAGTATCCAGTTATGAAGAGTAAGATGAAGGACTTGGGTATGAAAGCCATATTCATTCATGCATGTGTCAATAATTGTGTTTTATATTGGAAAGATAATGCAGATAAAGAGGAATGTCCTCAATGCGGAGAACCGAGATACACAGTGACCAAGAGAAAGGGAGGAAGCCTTCGTAAAGAACCCAAGAAAATATTGAGACATTTTCCTTTGATTCCAAGACTTGTTAGACTGTATACTATACCATGGATAGCACGTGAAATGACTTGGCACCACCGAGCGACCTCTTCATGGGATTATTTACGACATCCATCTGATTCGCCTTAATGGAAAATATTTCGAAATAAGTGGTCAAATTTTTCTGAAGAAGAGCATAATGTTTGGCTTGCAATTGCAACTGATGGTTTTAATCCACGTGGTATCCAATCCTCTAGTTATAGTTGTTGGCCTGTCATGGTGGTGCCTTATAATCTTCCACCTTTATTCTGTATGAAACGTGAGTTTCGGCTGTTGTCTTTGTTGATACCTGGGCCAAAGGCACCTGGTCAAGATATTGATGTTTTCCTTCAACCACTAGTGGAGGAGATGAAGCAACTGTGGGAAGAAGGAGTCCCAGCTTATGACAGTTACAAAGGTCAACATTTTACTTTGAAAGCTATGTTGATGTGGGGTATTCATGATTTTCTAGCATACGGGAATTTATCTGGGTGCGTAACACATGGATACAAAGCTTGTCCTGTTTGTGGAGACAACACTCCATCCATCCATCTTGAATGTAGTAATAAACAAGTTTACACAAACTACCGCATGTTCCTTAGCATGAATCATCCCTTTAGAAGTGGTAGATATTTGGGGCTTAGCTCCTCAGAATATACACCTCTTCCTCCTCGTTTAAATGGAAATGCACTTGTAGAAAAGTTGAGTAATATTAAGTATATACCAGGAAAAATTTCGAAAGCTCCATGTCGAAAGCGGAAGACTGATGATATAGTTGAAGCTAAAGAGGCATGGTATAAGAGGTCAATATTTTTTGACTTGGAATACTGGAGTTCTCATCAAGTTCGTCATGTCTTGGATGTGATGCATATTGAGAAGAATGTGGCAGAGCATTTAATTAATACAATTTTAGATAACAAGATGAAGACAAAGGATACCATAAATGCAAGGTTGGATATGGAGCGGTTAGGCTTGCACAAAAACCAATGGATGGCTCTAGATGAACAGACTGGAAAATAGATAAAACCAACCACATCATTTGTCTTGGATAAAGAAGAGAAGGGAGAATTTTGTAAAATATTGAAAGACTTAAAGCTCCCTTCTAGCTTTTCGTCTAACTTGAGCAATATTGTTACTCTCAATCCACCCGGCTTGCACTCTATGAAGTCCCATGATTATCATGTTATATTAGAGTACTTATTACCAGTATTGCTTCAACATGCATTTTCGAAACATCCAGATTTACGAAGAGCTATTCAGCAGATAAGCTTGTTCTTCAACTTATTATACTCAAAAATCCTAGTTAGAAAGGATATCCAACGAGCCAAATACATGGTGGCAGAGGCATTATGTCTGCTAGAGAAATATTTTCCACCTGTATTTTTTGATATCAGTATTCACCTTATTGTCCATTTAGCTGATGAAGCATTAATGTGTGGACCTACTGCACCTCGATGGATGTATCCCTTTGAACAGTAAGTAATTTATTTTTTATCTTAATTCATTTTATAATTTTTTTAATTGTTGCTGTTGGTGTTTTTGCCTTTGGACTAGAAAAGATAGTCCCACATCGGCTACACCAAATGGTGAGTATCTCAATATAATGCATTGCTTGTGTTGAGGTGTGCACATGAGGTGTAGTGGGGCACAAGTTTGTGCCATGTGGAAGTATTTTCCTAGAAGGAAAAAGGATTAAATCCAACAAGGATGCAAGTTAATTTTTGTTGTGCGGACTCGGACTCGGACGCGGACTCCAAGATGTCTCGTGCATGCACGGGAGGGTTCGGGGGGTAGGCGTGGACTGGCACACTTCTATGCTGATTGTGGGATGATCTAAAATATCAAACTCTATTTTTGAGTATTGGTATTTTAGTCCCACATCGGATAGGAGAAGAGGTGAAGTCTCAACTCCACTCTATAAATAGAGCCCCTTGGCCTCCTTTGAAAGATGCACCAAGAAGAGAGTTGAGGGAGTCTGTTAAGTCCAGGAAGCCCGTTCAAGTCTCAAATATTGACTTACGAGCGTTCCAGAAGTTCTCCTGAACTTGCTGGTTCCTGGGAGCTTATCCGTACTGCGGGTATAGCTTTGAGCGCCGGTGTTCAACACCCCAGCGAGATCCGCTCTTCTTCTTCCTTCCTCTTTCTGTTGCCTTCGAGAATCTGAGACTCAACTGTTGTTGATCATCTCTTGTTGCCTTCGAGAAACCGCTATTGCAAACGCGATTCGATTTTTTTTAATCGTTTAGGCTACGCAATCAGCATTATTTGCATCTCTTTTTTAGGGATTGCAACTGCATTATTTACATCTCTTTTTTAGGGATTGCAACTGCATTATTTGCATCTCTTCTTAGGGATTGCAACTGAGTTTTTCCATCGATTGTTTGCAAATAGACTAACAATCTCAAAGCTATACGATTCGATGGAAAACACTCGTGCTTCGCTTGTCGATACCGGCTTTAACAAGTTGGAGAAATTCGACGGCGAACACTTCCAGATCTGGAAGCGAAAGGTGACTCTGAACCTTCAACTCGTGGATGTTGATCACGTGTTGGATGAGGAAGAACCAATCGTTCCAGCAACAGGATCTGCTACTGTTCTGGCCGCTGCTACGAGCAAGCAGACGAAGTGGAAAAAGGATAACAGCATATGCAGGCTGCTGATCCTGAATTCCATGGAAGACTCTCTGGCCGAGTCCTACACAAAGAGGACTTCTGCCAAAGAGATCTGGGAGTCCGTGGGGAAGCTGTATGACGACGACGAGGCCCGGTCGAAGATGTTCATGGTTGAAAAATACCACAAATGGGTCTTTGAAGACGAGAAGACTATGCTGCCCCAAGTGAAAGAGTTCCTGAAGCTGCGCCAGAAACTGGAGGACGATAGCATGCCCCTCGTCGACAAGTTCGTCGTTGGAGGGATCGTGGCAAAACTTCCTCCAGGATGGAGCAACATCTATGCAAGGATGCATAGGAAGAAGATGGAGATTAGCCTGGATAATCTCCTCAGCGAGATTCATGTTGAGGACGAGATGCGCTCTCAACAGAAGTTGGACACCCTGTCCAAGCAACTAGCAACGGCGAATCTGGTTCAAGCCACCAGAGAGAACAAAGGGAAGCAGGCGGCTTCTCACCACAAGAAGAAGGACTTCTCGAATCTGAAAGTGAAGGGTCCAGGATTCAAGCAACAGAAGTCCAAGTCCCATGTGACTTGCTTCAACTGTGGCAAGAAGGGTCACTATAAAAGTGAATGCAAATCCAAGCCCAAAGAGCAAGGTGAGCCTAACAAGGTTTCTTTGGTTACTAATCAGGTTGCCATGATAGCACAGGTTGCAACTGTGAGGGCAGACTTGGACTGGTGGATAGACACTGGCGCGACATGTCATGTCTGTTCAGACAAGGACTGGTTCGTCTCCTATGAGCCTACTTCCGAGAAAGTCATGATAGCGAACCAGGCACAAGCTGAAGTACTGGGGATCGGGACGGTGGAGCTGAAGCTTACATCGGGGAACATTCTGACGCTTCAAGGTGTGAAGCATGTTCCTGCAATCGTAAAGAACCTGATCTCTGGGAGCCTGCTCTGCAACGCAGGCTTGAGAATGGACATCAATGCTGGCCAAATGGTGATGTCCAAGAAGGGTACTTTCTTCGGGAAAGCTTTTCAGACTGAAGGAATGTACAAAATTCAGCTTGTTGTAACCCAGCATAATAATGTCAATGCTATCACTAGTTTGAATTACTCTCTTGAGTTGTGGCATAATAGACTAGGACATGTTCATTGTAAGCGAATAAACAAAATGTCTAGTCTAGGACTTATCTCCAAGTGTGGGGGTAAGGTAGAGAAATGTGAGATATGTGCTCAGACGAAGATCACTAGGAAACCCTTCCACAGGGTCCATCGAAGCACAGATCTTCTGGAGTTGGTTCACTCAGATATTTGTGACTTCAAACAATTCTCTACAAAGGCCGGGATGAAGTATTTCATTACTTTCATCGATGACTTCTCCAAGTATGCCTTCGTCTATTTACTCAAATCTAAAGACGAAGCATTCGAGAAGTTCAAGGAGTTCAGGGCCGAGGCTGAACGGCAAACTGGACAACAACTCAAGAGGCTGAGGAGTGATCGAGGTGGGGAATATAGGTCTCATGAAGTCTCATCATTCTACAAAGAACATGGAATCATCAACGAGACGACGGCTCCGTATTCTCCACAATCCAACGGAGTAGCAGAAAGGAAGAACAGAACGTTGACAGAGATGATGAATTCTATGCTGTTGACTGCGGGTCTCCCAAAGTGCTATTGGGGAGAAGCTGCATTAACGGCCACTTTCATTCTGAACAGAGTGCCGTATGCAACTTCCGACATAACTCCTCATGAACTCTGGTTCAAAGTCAGACCCAACCTGAATGTCATTCGAGTGTGGGGGTGCCTGGCTTATGTGAAGCTCCCGGATCTAAAGATTCAGAAGCTGGGGACAAGGACTACTAAGGCGATCTTCCTGGGGTATGCCGAGAAGAGTGATGCTCGGAGATTCCTTGATATCGAGTCAAATCATATCATCGAATCTCGCGATGCTGAATATTTTGAAGAAAAGTTTGCAAGGCACAAGAACATTATTCTCGCGGACATTCCGGAGAATAATGAGGGTGCGGAGCAGACAGAGATCTTTATCGAACCAGTAGTCCAAGATGGAGTTGTTGTCGAGGAGACACCAACTGAACCAGAACTCGCTGAGCCGTCAACTAAGCGAGCGAGGAGGCCGAAAGACTTCGGAGATGACTTCGTCACCTATCATGTGGAAGCAGATCCGCTTACCTATGATGAGGCGATGAAGACCAGAGATGCTATATTCTGGAAGGAGACGATTGACAACGAGATTGACTCAATCACCTCCAATAACACATGGGTATTGGTCGACCTACCAGAAGGAGCAAGACCCATCGGATGCAAATGGATCTTCAAGAAGAAGATGAAAGCAGATGGAACCATTGACAAGTTCAAGGCCAGGCTAGTGGCCAAGGGGTTTGCTCAGAAGCAGGGGATCGACTACTTTGACACTTATGCTCCAGTAGCTCGGATGACAACTATCAGATTGTTAATTGCTTTAGCAGCAATACACAAGCTGGTGATACATCAGATGGATGTGAAAACGGCATTCCTTAATGGTGAGCTGACCGAAGAGATCTACATGCAACAACCAGAAGGTTTTGTCGTCAGAGGTCTGGAAGATAAAGTCTGCAAGTTGATGAAGTCTCTGTATGGTTTGAAGCAAGCTCCCAAAATGTGGCATGAGAAGTTTGACAAGGTGATAAGGTCAAATGGCTACAGGGTCAGTGAAACAGACAAGTGTGTCTATACGAAGTTTGCTGACGGAAGAGGAGTAATCGTTTGTCTATACGTGGACGACATGCTAATCCTAGGTACGGATTTAAGCTGCGTCACAGAGACAAAGAAATTCCTCTCGACCAAGTTCAGTATGAAGGACTTGGGGGATGCCGACGTAATCTTGGGGCTCAAGATCATCCGGACAGGCACTGGAATAGCACTGTCACAGTCTCATTACATTGAGAAGATGCTCTCTCGCTACGGGTATCAAGATCTTCCTATTATTGATACACCGTACAGGAGTGATCTGAAACTGGAGCCAAATTCGAAGGAGAGCGTCAGGCAGTTGGAGTACGCTAGCGTCATCGGAAGTTTGATGTACGCTACTACTGCCACAAGGCCTGACATAGCCTTTGCAGTGGGAATGTTGAGTCGATTTACGAGCAATCCAGGCGTAAAGCATTGGAAAGCTGTGAAGCGTGTTATGAGATATCTCAAGAAGACTCAGACATATGCACTATACTACAGCGGAGATCCGTCAGTAGTGGAAGGCTTCAGTGATGCTAGCTGGTGTTCAGAGGTGGAGAGCGAATATTCCACAGGTGGATATGTGTTTGCCATGGGTGGAGCTGCTATATCGTGGAAGTCGAAGAAGCAGACTATGTTATCTCGCTCCTCCATGGAATCTGAATTCTTTGCATTGGACGCTGCAGCAGATGAAGCAGAGTGGCTTCGGGAGCTCATGTATGACCTTCCAATGGTTGGGGCTCAGATACCGGCGATTCCGATATACTGTGACAACCAGGCGGCAGCAGCAGTGGCATCAAATGAACTCTTCAACGGGAAGAAGAGGACTGTGCGGTTGAAGCACAGAGCAGTGAACGATCTCATAAAAAGGGGCGTCATTGCAGTGATCGATGTTCGGAGTCAGGAAAACCTGGCGGATCCGTTCACGAAGGATCTCAAGCGTCAGCTGGTCGAGGACACAGCAAGGAAGATGGGCTTGAAGGCATTCTAATATTGTGTCATTATAATCCTATCAATAAATTTTATGTTATTGGTTCAAAGAGAAATCTACCAGATATCTAATTTTTTGATTCATGGGAGGACTATTGACTGGAAAAATATTAGTTAACAGTGGGCACTTGTTCTGCGGAACATGTAAGGGTTTCGGACCCAGAACCACTGTTGTCTATTATGAATTTTCTACGGAAAATTGATCCTGTGAGAAGGATGGCATAATGCCTTAATGAGTTCTCAGACTGAGTGAAGGTCTGTTATGCTTTACAGGAAGCATGGTGGCGCAACAACCACAAAGGAGTGTTACAACTCCATGCTACAGTGGGGTGACTCCACCATGAGGTTCCCAGGTAGGGGTAATGCCTCGGCTTTGTTAGCCAAGTTACAGGCGGCGTAGCACCGCATATAGGCAGGTAGCCTAATGTTGCATAATCGTAATAAAGAGATGTAGGCAGCACTACAAAGAGGCCGGTGTCCTCATGTTACAGTGGCATGACACCATGATGAGGTACCCAGGTAGGGGTAAAGCCTCGGCTTTGCAAGCCATGTCATAGTGGCGTAACACCACAAGGGAGCACAAGGCTTCATGCTGGGTAGTTTGGCACTACAAAGAGGCTTGGAACCTCATGCTACAGTAGTATGACACTACGATGAGGTTCCCAGGTAGGGATAATGCCTTGGCTTTGTCAGCCATGTCATAGCGGCGTAGCACCGCAAAGAAGCGCAATGCTTCATGCCAATGACTCTTTATATAGAACTCACCTATAGTGTATGGACAGAGATATCAGGCCGTCTCTTGAGGGTAAACTTGTAGACGCCCAAAAATTATACACTGAAACCAGGCTGGCACAAGGCCTTCAATGTGCAGCCAGAAGCACAGTTGATGTCACTATGTGAGTAGGAAGAATTGCAGTTATGGTGCAGAATTCAAGGCTTAGTCCATTCTTGTATCATGCTGTTATTTAACCTATGCGGGAAGATTCAAGTCGTAGCGACATCTCTCCTAATACATGATGGACAATCACTGTGGGGAACGCTCAACCCATATATTGAGATATGTGGGGGATTGTTGGTGTTTTTGCCTTTGGACTAGAAAAGATAGTCCCACATCGGCTACACCAAATGGTGAGTATCTCAATATAATACATTGCTTGTGTTGAGGTGTGCACATGAGGTGTAGTGGGGCACAAGTTTGTGCCATGTGGAAGTATTTTCCTAGAAGGAAAAATGATTAAATCCAACAAGGATGCAAGTTAATTTTTGTTGTGCGGACTCGGACTCGGACGCGGACTCCAAGATGTCTCGTGCATGCACGGGAGGGTTCGGGGAGTAGGCGTGGACTGGCACACTTCTATGCTGATTGTGGGATGATCTAAAATATCAAACTCTATTTTTGAGTATTGGTATTTTAGTCCCACGTCGGATAGGAGAAGAGGTGAAGTCTCAACTCCACTCTATAAATAGAGCCCCTTGGCCTCCTTTGAAAGATGCACCAAGAAAAGAGTTGAGGGAGTCTGTTAAGTCCAGGAAGCCCGTTCAAGTCTCAAATATTGACTTACGAGCGTTCCAGAAGTTCTCCTGAACTTGCTGGTTCCTGGGAGCTTATCCGTACTGCGGGTATAGCTTTGAGCGCCGGTGTTCAACACCCCAGCGAGATCCGCTCTTCTTCTTCCTTCCTCTTTCTGTTGCCTTCGAGAATCTGAGACTCAACTGTTGTTGATCATCTCTTGTTGCCTTCGAGAAACCGCTATTGCAAACGCGATTCGATTTTTTTTAATCGTTTAGGCTACGCAATCAGCATTATTTGCATCTCTTTTTTAGGGATTGCAACTGCATTATTTGCATCTCTTTTTTAGGGATTGCAACTGCATTATTTGCATCTCTTCTTAGGGATTGCAACTGAGTTTTTCCATCGATTGTTTGCAAATAGACTAACAGTTGCAACATCTAATCCATTATTTTCCATATGTATTGTTTACGAAAAGACATATGAAGGAGTTTAAAGATATACCGAGCAATAAGCGGTATGTTGAAGGATCCATTGCGGAATCCTATCTTGTTGGCGAGTCCGTTAGATATGCAATGGAGTATATGCCAAATCCACAAGAGGGAAATCACAAATATACACATGAAGCCTTTCTAGATGATAATGGGGATTTTTCTGATGAAGGACCTTTGCTCGACGATAAATCTGTGATGCTTGAACCTCAACAATTTCAACAAATACGTCGATGGGTCCTCTTTCGCCTCAATGTTGATAGACTCGATGAATATTATAAGTACGTTGTCTTCTTTTATGTATCATAGATGTCCGTATATAGATTTTATCATAATAAGCTTGTTAATTATTATGACCAAATTGCAGTGAATATAAAGTGTCAATCCGATCTACCTTACATGGAAAAGGAAAGGGGGTTCAATTGACAGAAATAGAAATTCAGACTTCTTTCATCCCTTGGTTATATGAAAAGGTGTTTTTTTAATTTATTACTTTTTGCATTAGCTAGGTTCACTTTTTTATTTTAACTCTATTTATTAGTTGTCATTGCATACAGCTAATTATTGCTGGGGAGACGGAGACAAAGGCTATGTTGTGGCGATTAGTTCAAGGGCCAAATCACATAGTTAAAACATACAGAAAGTACCGAGCTAACGGCTATGTATTCTTTACTAGATCTCATGATGATAGTGTAGTCACACAAGATAATGGTGTTTGTTTGAGAGCATGGACTACATTTAGAGCAAAAAAAAGTGATAAAAACTTAAAAGACGCTTGGACCATGTGGTATGGGGTTATCAAACAAATAATTGAGCTTGACTATACAATATTTAAGGAGGTGGTGTTTTATTGCGACTGGGTGAGGGTGGAGGACAAGATCAATGGTTGTAAGAATTTCCCAGACTCAAACCTGGTGATGGTAAATTTTGATAGGTTTAAGAGTTCCAGTAGTGAGTTAGATGAGCCTGCCATTCTCGCTTCTGAGGCAAGTCAAGTATTTTACTCAAAAGATCTTAGAAATCCTAGTTGGTGGGTGGTGATACATTCACCAAAGAGATTGACTTGTCAAGTAGATGACTTAGAGATACCAATTGTTCAGTCTACTCTTGAAGACCAACCTCATTTGGAAAATTTGTTGCAACAATATGTTCCTGCTTAAGATCTTGGAATTAGAGGCCGAACTTATCCAACAAGAGGACTATGCCATTTATTCTTGTACTTTAATTACTACAGGTATTTTTTAATGAGTTATTGTAGTGATTTTTTTCAATATTAATGAAGTTTGCCACTTTTTATTTATCTATTAGATTATAGAGCAATATATTTTGCAATGTAATTCATTTTTATGTTTACTATTTAAAATAACTGTGGGAGCAACATAGTATTACTCAAATACTTTGTCATCATACCAATTACTGCAACTCACCTAAACTCCATGATACAAACATTCACACCATGGTATTCCTTGAGGGCAAACACATGTCTACATTGATTTGTTTATCCGAACTGATGCATGAATTTTCTGCCTGCAGTTTCTTCCTCTCTTGTGCACTGCCTAGTAGACAAATATGACATATCATAAATGTGTACTGGATAATACTAAATTTGCCCACATCATAAGCGAATAGCTTGGTTCTGTAACACGGTAACACACATCCCTGCCTATGATTGCATACCACTCAACAATTTCTTGCGGTTTACCCGTGTGAATGCTTTGATGTTTAGATATTGTTTACATCCTGGAATCTAAACATATCATGTAACTTAGTAATATTTTCATAGGCAGGGATGTGTGTTGCCTGCTGTTATTTGTTTGCTATCCTCTTTGTGTCATTTTGAGAGAGATCTAGAATTGTTTTCCCTTTCTGATTTCTGCCTGGAAGCGAAAGAAATAGATGAACTGAGATCTCTCTCTTCCATATTGTCCCTTTTTTTCTCAGTGCCATAGGTCTATACCAGCTTAGATGTAACATTTAAGAGCTGTAGCATTAGTGGAAAACAACATTGTTTATCATAACCATTAGTGGAAAATTACACTTTTCTTAGCTGGAGAGCTTTACTTCTTATTTTCAGGGTGATGTTGCTGGAGTAGTGCCAACCGAAACTAGTGAATTTATGCTGCCATCATAAATGTGTACTGGATAATACTAAATTTGCCCACATCATAAGCGAATAGCTTTGTTCTATAACACGGTAACACACATCCCTGCCTATGATTGCATACCACTCAACAATTTTTTGCGGTTTACCCGTGTGAATGCTTTGATGTTTGTTTTCTTAATATTTGAGATATGCAGGTTTCACACGACATGCTATATTATACATTTTCTTATTTAGCAATTTTCTTTATCATCTAGTTGGATCTTCACTTTTTGTTTTCATCAATTTGAAATTTTATATTGGTTAAAACCTCTTAGACAAATATGACATAGCAACTTTACTGACTTACTGATATACAAGAAACAATTGGAATCGGTAAGAACTTTGAATTTCTAACTATGGATCTTTTCTTTAAACCTTTATTCGTTGTTTTACTTTGATTTTTGCTTTCAAATTATTTGCTAACCTGTTTGAGTGTAAACCTTAAGGTCAAGTCTCTTATATGGTTTTCCTTGCGCAGATTTGACACTATGTCACCAAGTGTAGGTAATTCTACCCCAAATTCATCACAACATACATCAAATTTGCCATCATCTGTATCATCAGGCAGTGGAGGCCCAAAGGAGAAAAAGAAAATCATTGTACAAGTTGATGGCTCTATTATGGGAAAATATGCCAAAGATTGGAGTACCGATACAGGTGGTTATATAAAAAGCTATATTCCAATTAGCTACACCGACTTTAGCAAAGTGCCAAATAATTTTAAAGATGACGTTTGGAATGCACTTATGGTAAACTTCTTGTAAAATATTCTTTATGTTTAACATTATACTTAATACCTATTTTTCTTTTTTAGATTTGTTATGTTAGATATTGTCATTAATGTTTCTTCATTAGGGTGATTATGAGCTTGATGTTCCACCAGAAGTGGCTTGCCCATTGCTTGAGCCTTCTTGGTCACAAAAGTTCAGGACTTATAACACACTTTGCGGCAACATTATCTGAGGAAAAATATTACTGATGTTCCAAAGGGTGTTGATCCTGATATTTGGAGAAAGTTTCTAGAAAATGAGAATGGCCAGAAAAAAGGAGGAGTGTGAGCGAAATGCAAAAAATCGTAGTAAGCTGGAGTTTTCCCATTGTCTCGGGCGTTGTACATATGCCCAAAAGAAATACATAATGGTTTGCTTCCTTTCTTATGTTATTCAAACTCGATTTTTAGCATTATATATATATATATATATATATATATATATATATATATATATATATATATATCTTGTATGACTTCCTCCAAATACTCCCTAAAAGCTTAATTTTACTATCTTAGAGACTTTAATTTTATACTTTATCGTATGACTTTCTTCTTTGTTTGATTATCCTATTAGGTAGATAATTAGTTGACTTATATTGTTCCATTGCAGCAAGAAGAAAATTCTAAAATCTTTCTTCGCGGGTAGATACTTGGTTAGAAGCACACAAACAAAAAGGTGGTAAAGTATTGGAGAGTGTCAAAGAAAAATATGTAAGCAACCTATCAATTTGTATGTATTTTGCATTCTTAGCTTAAGGTTTTTTTATATCATCTCACACAATAATTTTACAGGAAATGTATTGGCTGCTAAAGAAAGAAACAAGAACAAAAGAACTTTTGAAGATTTCGACAACTATGAGTTGGTAGAAGTATTTGGGAAGGACAAAAAGGGACGGGTTCGTGCAATGGGTTCCAATATCTCGAGGAAGAAGCTAATTCATTTGGGAGTGGCAAAATCAAAACTTGAACAACATAAAAAATCATCTCAAGAACTAGCATCATTCAAAGATGAAATGATATCACTTGTTGACTCGCGCATGGATAATTTTGAGGGTCTTATGCAGGCTATATTATCAAAAACAACAAACTCACCGGCAGTTGTGAATTCACCAGTAAGTGACCCCGGTTCTAGTTCAGTGCCTCGCTCTCTTCATTTATCTCAAAACATAGATACTGTTTTTGCCACGGGTGGCATATCTCATTCTCCTTGTCCAGCGCCTCCTACAAGAAACCCCCAAGTTATCTTGTGTGATAAGTTCGGTAAAAAATTGGCAAAAGGGTATGTCGTCACAGATGCTACATCAAATATGTGTTATTTTAAAAAAGTTGGATACGGAGAGAAGAAGGTTTATGTTGAAGAAGTGATTGATCCTGATGCTCCTTTATTTGACCCTCCACAAGGGGGAAATCATACTTTTGCCGGTTTGGTCGATGGAGGATTCCTAATTTGGCTAGATTGTTGGTTGGAGTATGTTTGATGATCTCTATCTTACTTTTAGTACTAGTTATCTTTTGTAGGTATGTTATGGACTGAAACTTGTTAGACATAGTTGTCTTTTGTTGGTTTTATTTAGCTTATGTAGATTAACCTTAAAATACATGTTTATGATGCTTTCAAGTATTTGATTATGTTTACCAGTTATATATGTGATGCTTTTAGATATTAAAAAAAACTTTTTAACTCTGCCAGTGCATTGCTTATCTTTGCATTGCCGGTTCCAAGCCCGGATAAAAGAGGAGGGAAAAGGTTTTATTAATACTTACATCTTTTTAACTTTGAGTTCAGTCCTTATTTTAATAGGCTCAGCTCTTTTTCATCAGTTGTGCAGTCTACATTAATGTTCAGTCCCTACTGAACATTTGGTTCAGTCAGTGACATCTTATTTCAGTCCATTTCAGTTAGCAATCGCCATTCATATGGTTTAGTGCATATTTCTAATATTCAGGTCTATTTTAGTGTGGAGATGTAGGGGTTACAGGTTTTCATACTATTTCAGTCCTACCTTAAGTGTTCAGTTAAACATTTGTTTAGTTTCAGTCCCACAGTTGGACATCAGTCCTATAGGGACTTATTGGTACCAGTTAGCAAGGCTCTACTTCTTGGTTGTATCAGTCCACAATGACTTATCAATCCCTAAACATTTGCCTACGGTTTACCTATATGAATCCTTTATATCAGTTTAAAGCCTCTTTTACAAAACGATCATGAGAAGCTAAACTCTTTTTCCTTATCCATACCCTCCATCAGATTTGGTGATCTTGCAATGTTACTTCAGCCCTTTTTGACCAAACTATCCCTGTATCTCTTGAATCTTGCTAGAACATTTGCCAAATATCTCTATGACCTGGTGGTTTGAGTTACGATCTATGTTGCATGGACATGAACATGTTATAATACAGGCACAGAACAACAAACATGATACCGACATTGGTGTGTCCTATGTATATTGGAGTGCTTGTCTTGTGTTCGATAAGTGTGTAACAAGGATGCAACACCAATTTGGGGTGTCTGCGCTTCCAAGATATAAAGATCTGTGCTGATACCTGACACAACAACACTGCAATCAATTTGGAATGTCCATGTCTCCATGGTTCTGATGTTGGGACTGTACGTAGTTAGGGTTGATAACCCTAGGATGTTAAACTTGGGCTAGCTTTTGATTAGGGATGAAGTCAGTAAATAGGAACATAGAGAAAAGAATCAAAAGGTTTGGGCATTTATGTTTTCTTAGCCACACGGAGTAAATCCAACCCCCTCTATGGAGTGAAAACGTAAGGGGTGCTGGGGATTGGAGAAAACTTAGGGGCTTTTTGATTGGATTAAAAAATGAGAGGGCTTATCTATTTTGGACAGACATTGGGGTGTTTAGTGAAATTTAGCATATATAAAATATTAAACTACTGTTATTCAAACAATTATACAGAAAATGGTCTAATGTTCTGCTGCTTCTTATATACATGAGGGATTTGCTTTCTCTCACTGTACAACATGCAAGGCACAGTTCCATCTTCGAGTAGAACAGTTGGCAGATTACTCGTGGCGTAAAATAAAATTTCGAGTCTTTGTAGCGAGAGATGTCCTCCTTTCTTTCTGGCAGTTCAGACCGTAAGTCAAAGCAGCTATTAATTTTTGATTATATTGTGTTTTCGTATTTTATGCTTGTTAGCTGACATGTTTTATGTGCTTATGAAAATATTACTAAGTTACATGATATGTTTAGATATTGTTTACATCCTGGAATATTAGGCGACGACCATCACTGGGGCATTATTACAAGTGATGTTTTTAAACTGAAAGGACATAATACATGTTTAACCTGATTTCTCTAACTAAGAAAGGGTTGCATGAAACTTAATCTCATTACTAACAATGCTAATATGAGAGCTAATATCTGGATGCATTAGTGATGATGACTTTGAATTGTCATCTTTTTCCCCCATAAATCATTCTGTTTGGACAGTAATATAGGAGTCATAAAGTTCAGTCCCTGCCAACTAACTTGTCATGTCCTAATGATCCTTGTTTCAGTTCCATCTTTCATTCCCACATATATCCTATGTCTAATATGTGGGTCAGTGCATTGAATGAGTGGGGATTACCTCTTTGAGTCTATTAGTATACCATTGTTCAGTCTTTCCAAATGTTCAATACTCATATGTTTAGTCCCCAATTTTTGACATATGTTCATTCCACTGTTTGTTAGTTCAGTCTCATTCCTGATATTCAGTCCACATTTTAAGAGTGTTCAGTCCACTGTTTGTTAGTTCAGTCTCATTCTTGATATTCAGTCCACATTATTGTTATGTTTCGGATATTATGAGCATAATAATTTAACTCCATAGTCCATACACCAAAAGTAATTTTATTTTTTGTGTTTTTGCATGAATTTGGACTAGTGGAAGTTTTAACCTACACAGTGATTGCTATCTAACCATACAATGTACATTGTTTTAAATTTTTGCAACAATAGGATTTGATGACATGGATAGTGTCTACGCTTCACCTGAAGATTTTAAAAGTGCAAAGCATAGGGACAAAGTCAGAGGGCTTCACTTGTTGGAGTATTTTGTTGGTCGCTGCCATGAATATGGGGTACATATGCTTTTTCAATTGTGTGATATACAATTTAACTATTATGTCAATCTTAATGGTAATATCAAGTTCTGAGCTAAGTTTATTAGGATCACTCCAGTCCTGCATATCCGTATCCAAACACTTCATCTTTGGCAATTTTTCAATGGATCCTGAAACATGATTCATATAATTGTCTAACTGTTAACAATTTGGATAAATACAACCTTTTTGTCATCAGATAATGATAATCTACAATCTACATGCGTTTTGGGTTGATAATTGTCAGAAGGCGCTGACTACAAATTCATTATAAAAGGTATGTTGTAACCTGTAAAGTGTGGTTGCTCTCTTTATTATATCTCAACTGGTGCAGATTTCCTGTGAAGCATGGATTAAAAGGGGTGATCCCAAGGATTATATCTCAACTGGTTGCTCTCTTTTATTGCTTTCTTAATGTATCAGTAACCAAGCAATTAACAAATTCCTAACTTATCTCTAGGTTCTTTGGAGTATTTAGACTCAGACTGTGTCAAATTGCCATTCTCACTTTCCGGATCGAGACAAGTATACATTCCCAGTATGTTACAGTTTCATTTCAGTTCCAGTTCTGTTATACTATTGCTTTCGTAATTTGATAGTGTATCAATAGATTTCTGCTTGCTTTATTTTATTGCTTTCTTTGTTACAATTTTAAGATTTCTAACAAATTCTTTGTCATACTTATGTTTTCAGAAACAATGGTTATCTCAGCATTATATTTGTGATTCCTGTGATGAGCTCTTCCCCTACGATGCTGCTGGCTTGGAGGAAGTAAGAAGGCACGCGAGTTGGTGCTGTCGAGAGCGGGCTTCACTTGTGTGATGAGTAGTTAGTAGGCTTCTATATGTGGATAATTTTGACTAAAATGCATTTTGTAGACAAGTTTCTATGTTTGTGCTTATGTTTACAGTACTTTGGATATCTATGCACTGAAATATATTGATCGAGCTTTATTTTTTTTGATTGTACAAAGGACATATGTATTCAATAATATATGTGAGAAATCTATCAATGAATTTTTTTTATTATCATAGATAAAGTCCACAATTGTCTCATATCAGGATGCAATTCATCCTTTTTGGTCTACCATGTATCTTTGACATGTTCTATACATCCTTTATCAGTGATCTATTGGTATTAATATAATTTTTTTTTCCATTTTTAGGTATTAGTAACACCCATTTACGTTAGTATTGAATCCTAAAATTATTTTTTTAAAATATACTAACGGACAGAACCCGTTAGTATTTAATTCTATATACTGCTATAAGCCTGTTAGAAAAATAAACACTAACAGCTATAGCCGTTAGAATATTCGACATACTAACGGACATGATCCGTTAGAAAGGCTGTTAGTATTATTACCCACGCCTATATACTCACGGAATTTACCCGTTAGAATTAATTTTTCTAGCATATTTAGACCGTTGCAATACATGTGTTTTGGTGTAGTG
>JANAVB010025794.1:10446312-10508812 GCA_029216955.1 Iris pallida
ATCAAACTCTATTTTTGAGTATTGGTATTTTAGTCCCACGTCGGATAGGAGAAGAGGTGAAGTCTCAACTCCACTCTATAAATAGAGCCCCTTGGCCTCCTTTGAAAGATGCACCAAGAAAGAGTTGAGGGAGTCTGTTAAGTCCAGGAAGCCCGTTCAAGTCTCAAATATTGACTTACGAGCGTTCCAGAAGTTCTCCTGAACTTGCTGGTTCCTGGGAGCTTATCCGTACTGCGGGTATAGCTTTGAGCGCCGGTGTTCAACACCCCAGCGAGATCCGCTCTTCTTCTTCCTTCCTCTTTCTGTTGCCTTCGAGAATCTGAGACTCAACTGTTGTTGATCATCTCTTGTTGCCTTCGAGAAACCGCTATTGCAAACGCGATTCGATTTTTTTTAATCGTTTAGGCTACGCAATCAGCATTATTTGCATCTCTTTTTTAGGGATTGCAACTGCTTATTTGCATCTCTTTTTTAGGGATTGCAACTGCATTATTTGCATCTCTTCTTAGGGATTGCAACTGAGTTTTTCCATCGATTGTTTGCAAATAGACTAACAGTTGCAACATCTAATCCATTATTTTCCATATGTATTGTTTACGAAAAGACATATGAAGGAGTTTAAAGATATACCGAGCAATAAGCGGTATGTTGAAGGATCCATTGCGGAATCCTATCTTGTTGGCGAGTCCGTTAGATATGCAATGGAGTATATGCCAAATCCACAAGAGGGAAATCACAAATATACACATGAAGCCTTTCTAGATGATAATGGGGATTTTTCTGATGAAGGACCTTTGCTCGACGATAAATCTGTGATGCTTGAACCTCAACAATTTCAACAAATACGTCGATGGGTCCTCTTTCGCCTCAATGTTGATAGACTCGATGAATATTATAAGTACGTTGTCTTCTTTTATGTATCATAGATGTCCGTATATAGATTTTATCATAATAAGCTTGTTAATTATTATGACCAAATTGCAGTGAATATAAAGTGTCAATCCGATCTACCTTACATGGAAAAGGAAAAGGGGGTTCAATTGACAGAAATAGAAATTCAGACTTCTTTCATCCCTTGGTTATATGAAAAGGTGTTTTTTTAATTTATTACTTTTTGCATTAGCTAGGTTCACTTTTTTATTTTAACTCTATTTATTAGTTGTCATTGCATACAGCTGATTATTGCTGGGGAGACGGAGACAAAGGCTATGTTGTGGCGATTAGTTCAAGGGCCAAATCACATAGTTAAAACATACAGAAAGTACCGAGCTAACGGCTATGTATTCTTTACTAGATCTCATGATGATAGTGTAGTCACACAAGATAATGGTGTTTGTTTGAGAGCATGGACTACATTTAGAGCAAAAAAAAGTGATAAAAACTTAAAAGACGCTTGGACCATGTGGTATGGGGTTATCAAACAAATAATTGAGCTTGACTATACAATATTTAAGGAGGTGGTGTTTTATTGCGACTGGGTGAGGGTGGAGGACAAGATCAATGGTTGTAAGAATTGCCCAGACTCAAACCTGGTGATGGTAAATTTTGATAGGTTTAAGAGTTCCAGTAGTGAGTTAGATGAGCCTGCCATTCTCGCTTCTGAGGCAAGTCAAGTATTTTACTCAAAAGATCTTAGAAATCCTAGTTGGTGGGTGGTGATACATTCACCAAAGAGATTGACTTGTCAAGTAGATGACTTAGAGATACCAATTGTTCAGTCTACTCTTGAAGACCAACCTCATTTGGAAAATTTGTTGCAACAATATGTTCCTGCTTAAGATCTTGGAATTAGAGGCCGAACTTATCCAACAAGAGGACTATGCCATTTATTCTTGTACTTTAATTACTACAGGTATTTTTTAATGAGTTATTGTAGTGATTTTTTTTCAATATTAATGAAGTTTGCCACTTTTTATTTATCTATTAGATTATAGAGCAATATATTTTGCAATGTAATTCATTTTTATGTTTACTATTTAAAATAACTGTGGGAGCAACATAGTATTACTCAAATACTTTGTCATCATACCAATTACTGCAACTCACCTAAACTCCATGATACAAACATTCACACCATGGTATTCCTTGAGGGCAAACACATGTCTACATTGATTTGTTTATCCGAACTGATGCATGAATTTTCTGCCTGCAGTTTCTTCCTCTCTTGTGCACTGCCTAGTAGACAAATATGACATATCATAAATGTGTACTGGATAATACTAAATTTGCCCACATCATAAGCGAATAGCTTGGTTCTGTAACACGGTAACACACATCCCTGCCTATGATTGCATACCACTCAACAATTTCTTGCGGTTTACCCGTGTGAATGCTTTGATGTTTAGATATTGTTTACATCCTGGAATCTAAACATATCATGTAACTTAGTAATATTTTCATAGGCAGGGATGTGTGTTGCCTGCTGTTATTTGTTTGCTATCCTCTTTGTGTCATTTTGAGAGAGATCTAGAATTGTTTTCCCTTTCTGATTTCTGCCTGGAAGCGAAAGAAATAGATGAACTGAGATCTCTCTCTTCCATATTGTCCCTTTTTTTCTCAGTGCCATAGGTCTATACCAGCTTAGATGTAACATTTAAGAGCTGTAGCATTAGTGGAAAACAACATTGTTTATCATAACCATTAGTGGAAAATTACACTTTTCTTAGCTGGAGAGCTTTACTTCTTATTTTCAGGGTGATGTTGCTGGAGTAGTGCCAACCGAAACTAGTGAATTTATGCTGCCATCATAAATGTGTACTGGATAATACTAAATTTGCCCACATCATAAGCGAATAGCTTTGTTCTATAACACGGTAACACACATCCCTGCCTATGATTGCATACCACTCAACAATTTTTTGCGGTTTACCCGTGTGAATGCTTTGATGTTTGTTTTCTTAATATTTGAGATATGCAGGTTTCACACGACATGCTATATTATACATTTTCTTATTTAGCAATTTTCTTTATCATCTAGTTGGATCTTCACTTTTTGTTTTCATCAATTTGAAATTTTATATTGGTTAAAACCTCTTAGACAAATATGACATAGCAACTTTACTGACTTACTGATATACAAGAAACAATTGGAATCGGTAAGAACTTTGAATTTCTAACTATGGATCTTTTCTTTAAACCTTTATTCGTTGTTTTACTTTGATTTTTGCTTTCAAATTATTTGCTAACCTGTTTGAGTGTAAACCTTAAGGTCAAGTCTCTTATATGGTTTTCCTTGCGCAGATTTGACACTATGTCACCAAGTGTAGGTAATTCTACCCCAAATTCATCACAACATACATCAAATTTGCCATCATCTGTATCATCAGGCAGTGGAGGCCCAAAGGAGAAAAAGAAAATCATTGTACAAGTTGATGGCTCTATTATGGGAAAATATGCCAAAGATTGGAGTACCGATACAGGTGGTTATATAAAAAGCTATATTCCAATTAGCTACACCGACTTTAGCAAAGTGCCAAATAATTTTAAAGATGACGTTTGGAATGCACTTATGGTAAACTTCTTGTAAAATATTCTTTATGTTTAACATTATACTTAATACCTATTTTTCTTTTTTAGATTTGTTATGTTAGATATTGTCATTAATGTTTCTTCATTAGGGTGATTATGAGCTTGATGTTCCACCAGAAGTGGCTTGCCCATTGCTTGAGCCTTCTTGGTCACAAAAGTTCAGGACTTATAAACACACTTTGCGGCAACATTATCTGAGGAAAAATATTACTGATGTTCCAAAGGGTGTTGATCCTGATATTTGGAGAAAGTTTCTAGAAAATGAGAATGGCCAGAAAAAGAAGGAGGAGTGTGAGCGAAATGCAAAAAATCGTAGTAAGCTGGAGTTTTCCCATTGTCTCGGGCGTTGTACATATGCCCAAAAGAAATACATAATGGTTTGCTTCCTTTCTTATGTTATTCAAACTCGATTTTTAGCATTATATATATATATATATATATATATATATATATATATATATATATATATATATATATCTTGTATGACTTCCTCCTAAATACTCCCTAAAAGCTTAATTTTACTATCTTAGAGACTTTAATTTTATACTTTATCGTATGACTTTCTTCTTTGTTTGATTATCCTATTAGGTAGATAATTAGTTGACTTATATTGTTCCATTGCAGCAAGAAGAAAATTCTAAAATCTTTCTTTCGCGGGTAGATACTTGGTTAGAAGCACACAAACAAAAAGGTGGTAAAGTATTGGAGAGTGTCAAAGAAAAATATGTAAGCAACCTATCAATTTGTATGTATTTTGCATTCTTAGCTTAAGGTTTTTTTATATCATCTCACACAATAATTTTACAGGAAATGTATTGGCTGCTAAAGAAAGAAACAAGAACAAAAGAACTTTTGAAGATTTCGACAACTATGAGTTGGTAGAAGTATTTGGGAAGGACAAAAAGGGACGGGTTCGTGCAATGGGTTCCAATATCTCGAGGAAGAAGCTAATTCATTTGGGAGTGGCAAAATCAAAACTTGAACAACATAAAAAATCATCTCAAGAACTAGCATCATTCAAAGATGAAATGATATCACTTGTTGACTCGCGCATGGATAATTTTGAGGGTCTTATGCAGGCTATATTATCAAAAATTACAACAAACTCACCGGCAGTTGTGAATTCACCAGTAAGTGACCCCGGTTCTAGTTCAGTGCCTCGCTCTCTTCATTTATCTCAAAACATAGATACTGTTTTTGCCACGGGTGGCATATCTCATTCTCCTTGTCCAGCGCCTCCTACAAGAAACCCCCAAGTTATCTTGTGTGATAAGTTCGGTAAAAAATTGGCAAAAGGGTATGTCGTCACAGATGCTACATCAAATATGTGTTATTTTAAAAAAGTTGGATACGGAGAGAAGAAGGTTTATGTTGAAGAAGTGATTGATCCTGATGCTCCTTTATTTGACCCTCCACAAGGGGGAAATCATACTTTTGCCGGTTTGGTCGATGGAGGATTCCTAATTTGGCTAGATTGTTGGTTGGAGTATGTTTGATGATCTCTATCTTACTTTTAGTACTAGTTATCTTTTGTAGGTATGTTATGGACTGAAACTTGTTAGACATAGTTGTCTTTTGTTGGTTTTATTTAGCTTATGTAGATTAACCTTAAAATACATGTTTATGATGCTTTCAAGTATTTTGATTATGTTTACCAGTTATATATGTGATGCTTTTAGATATTAAAAAAAAACTTTTTAACTCTGCCAGTGCATTGCTTATCTTTGCATTGCCGGTTCCAAGCCCGGATAAAAGAGGAGGGAAAAGGTTTTATTAATACTTACATCTTTTTAACTTTGAGTTCAGTCCTTATTTTAATAGGCTCAGCTCTTTTTCATCAGTTGTGCAGTCTACATTAATGTTCAGTCCCTACTGAACATTTGGTTCAGTCAGTGACATCTTATTTCAGTCCATTTCAGTTAGCAATCGCCATTCATATGGTTTAGTGCATATTTCTAATATTCAGGTCTATTTTAGTGTGGAGATGTAGGGGTTACAGGTTTTCATACTATTTCAGTCCTACCTTAAGTGTTCAGTTAAACATTTGTTTAGTTTCAGTCCCACAGTTGGACATCAGTCCTATAGGGACTTATTGGTACCAGTTAGCAAGGCTCTACTTCTTGGTTGTATCAGTCCACAATGACTTATCAATCCCCTAAACATTTGCCTACGGTTTACCTATATGAATCCTTTATATCAGTTTAAAGCCTCTTTTACAAAACGATCATGAGAAGCTAAACTCTTTTTCCTTATCCATACCCTCCATCAGATTTGGTGATCTTGCAATGTTACTTCAGCCCTTTTTGACCAAACTATCCCTGTATCTCTTGAATCTTGCTAGAACATTTGCCAAATATCTCTATGACCTGGTGGTTTGAGTTACGATCTATGTTGCATGGACATGAACATGTTATAATACAGGCACAGAACAACAAACATGATACCGACATTGGTGTGTCCTATGTATATTGGAGTGCTTGTCTTGTGTTCGATAAGTGTGTAACAAGGATGCAACACCAATTTGGGGTGTCTGCGCTTCCAAGATATAAAGATCTGTGCTGATACCTGACACAGACAACACTGCAATCAATTTGGAATGTCCATGTCTCCATGGTTCTGATGTTGGGACTGTACGTAGTTAGGGTTGATAACCCTAGGATGTTAAACTTGGGCTAGCTTTTGATTAGGGATGAAGTCAGTAAATAGGAACATAGAGAAAAGAATCAAAAGGTTTGGGCATTTATGTTTTCTTAGCCACACGGAGTAAATCCAACCCCCTCTATGGAGTGAAAACGTAAGGGGTGCTGGGGATTGGAGAAAACTTAGGGGCTTTTTGATTGGATTAAAAAATGAGAGGGCTTATCTATTTTGGACAGACATTGGGGTGTTTAGTGAAATTTAGCATATATAAAATATTAAACTACTGTTATTCAAACAATTATACAGAAAATGGTCTAATGTTCTGCTGCTTCTTATATACATGAGGGATTTGCTTTCTCTCACTGTACAACATGCAAGGCACAGTTCCATCTTCGAGTAGAACAGTTGGCAGATTACTCGTGGCGTAAAATAAAATTTCGAGTCTTTGTAGCGAGAGATGTCCTCCTTATCTTTCTGGCAGTTCAGACCGTAAGTCAAAGCAGCTATTAATTTTTGATTATATTGTGTTTTCGTATTTTATGCTTGTTAGCTGACATGTTTTATGTGCTTATGAAAATATTACTAAGTTACATGATATGTTTAGATATTGTTTACATCCTGGAATATTAGGCGACGACCATCACTGGGGCATTATTACAAGTGATGTTTTTAAACTGAAAGGACATAATACATGTTTAACCTGATTTCTCTAACTAAGAAAGGGTTGCATGAAACTTAATCTCATTACTAACAATGCTAATATGAGAGCTAATATCTGGATGCATTAGTGATGATGACTTTGAATTGTCATCTTTTTCCCCCATAAATCATTCTGTTTGGACAGTAATATATAGGAGTCATAAAGTTCAGTCCCTGCCAACTAACTTGTCATGTCCTAATGATCCTTGTTTCAGTTCCATCTTTCATTCCCACATATATCCTATGTCTAATATGTGGGTTAGTGCATTGAATGAGTGGGGATTACCTCTTTGAGTCTATTAGTATACCATTGTTCAGTCTTTCCAAATGTTCAATACTCATATGTTTAGTCCCCAATTTTTGACATATGTTCATTCCACTGTTTGTTAGTTCAGTCTCATTCCTGATATTCAGTCCACATTTTAAGAGTGTTCAGTCCACTGTTTGTTAGTTCAGTCTCATTCTTGATATTCAGTCCACATTATTGTTATGTTTCGGATATTATGAGCATAATAATTTAACTCCATAGTCCATACACCAAAAGTAATTTTATTTTTTTGTGTTTATTGCATGAATTTGGACTAGTGGAAGTTTTAACCTACACAGTGATTGCTATCTAACCATACAATGTACATTGTTTTAAATTTTTGCAACAATAGGATTTGATGACATGGATAGTGTCTACGCTTCACCTGAAGATTTTAAAAGTGCAAAGCATAGGGACAAAGTCAGAGGGCTTCACTTGTTGGAGTATTTTGTTGGTCGCTGCCATGAATATGGGGTACATATGCTTTTTCAATTGTGTGATATACAATTTAACTATTATGTCAATCTTAATGGTAATATCAAGTTCTGAGCTAAGTTTTATTAGGATCACTCCAGTCCTGCATATCCGTATCCAAACACTTCATCTTTGGCAATTTTTCAATGGATCCTGAAACATGATTCATATAATTGTCTAACTGTTAACAATTTGGATAAATACAACCTTTTTGTCATCAGATAATGATAATCTACAATCTACATGCGTTTTGGGTTGATAATTGTCAGAAGGCGCTGACTACAAATTCATTATAAAAGGTATGTTGTAACCTGTAAAGTGTGGTTGCTCTCTTTATTATATCTCAACTGGTGCAGATTTCCTGTGAAGCATGGATTAAAAGGGGTGATCCCAAGGATTATATCTCAACTGGTTGCTCTCTTTTATTGCTTTCTTAATGTATCAGTAACCAAGCAATTAACAAATTCCTAACTTATCTCTAGGTTCTTTGGAGTATTTAGACTCAGACTGTGTCAAATTGCCATTCTCACTTTCCGGATCGAGACAAGTATACATTCCCAGTATGTTACAGTTTCATTTCAGTTCCAGTTCTGTTATACTATTGCTTTCGTAATTTGATAGTGTATCAATAGATTTCTGCTTGCTTTATTTTATTGCTTTCTTTGTTACAATTTTAAGATTTCTAACAAATTCTTTGTCATACTTATGTTTTCAGAAACAATGGTTATCTCAGCATTATATTTGTGATTCCTGTGATGAGCTCTTCCCCTACGATGCTGCTGGCTTGGAGGAAGTAAGAAGGCACGCGAGTTGGTGCTGTCGAGAGCGGGCTTCACTTGTGTGATGAGTAGTTAGTAGGCTTCTATATGTGGATAATTTTGACTAAAATGCATTTTGTAGACAAGTTTCTATGTTTGTGCTTATGTTTACAGTACTTTGGATATCTATGCACTGAAATATATTGATCGAGCTTTATTTTTTTTGATTGTACAAAGGACATATGTATTCAATAATATATGTGAGAAATCTATCAATGAATTTTTTTATTATCATAGATAAAGTCCACAATTGTCTCATATCAGGATGCAATTCATCCTTTTTGGTCTACCATGTATCTTTGACATGTTCTATACATCCTTTATCAGTGATCTATTGGTATTATATATAATTTTTTTTTCCATTTTTAGGTATTAGTAACAACCCATTTACGTTAGTATTGAATCCTAAAATTATTTTTTTAAAATATACTAACGGACAGAACCCGTTAGTATTTAATTCTATATACTGCTATAAGCCTGTTAGAAAAATAAACACTAACAGCTATAGCCGTTAGAATATTCGACATACTAACGGACATGATCCGTTAGAAAGGCTGTTAGTATTATTACCCATGCCTATATACTCACGGAATTTACCCGTTAGAATTAATTTTTCTAGCATATTTAGACCGTTGCAATACATGTGTTTTGGTGTAGTGAGTGTTTGTGTTAGTAGAAATCTGTGGACCTTCTGTGAAGTGTTGCATTAGTGAAATTTCTGTTACGTACCTTCTGTGAAGTGTTACGTAATAACGATTGTTTTTACAATTGTTACGAATTCTCTGTCTTTCATCAAAAAATTGTGCCCCGGCACTAACAAGTGGGTCCTCAAGCTTTGCTACAAGATTTGATCTTGCAAAACTACTGGGGGTTACCTAAACTAGCAATCACAAAAAAAAAACTCGAAGAAGTTAAAAACCGAAACAAGAAAATAAAATACAATATTATTCATAGCCTAAGTAGTAGGAAGATATTTGATCAAACATAAGAAAATGAATGTTGTGAGATATGGTATGGTACAAATGCATGAATCCCAAGGATAATACAAAAAAAAGTAAAGTAACTATAAGATATATACTGTAACAGAAAACTGACACATCATAATCAAGCATACCCTACAACTTTCTATTAGAAACTATTTATCTCTGATTATAATGAAATGAGGGTTCCATTGCGAACACGTACTACAGACACCAAGGTTGGAAAGCTAGGCAAAAATATTATATCATACAGTAGGGTTGACCTCGATTCAATATCAGAGTGGCCATCAAAAATATTATATCTCCTATGGGCGATCGCATCTTAAGCATGGCCTGTGTGGTTGCACGTGTCCACAAAATTTTCTCCTCCGAATGCTCTATATGTACGTACGTACTACAAAAAAAATCATTATTTTCGAAGGTAATTATTTCTCGAAAGTGGCCATTTGCCGTCGGAAATAGTCTTTTCCGATGGTAAAAGGCCGTTGTATGCCCTCGTAAATGCTAGCATCAGAAAAAGTATTTTTTCGACCAACCGTCAAAAATATAAGTATTTGTGAGAGGAGATGACCCTCGTATTTGTTTTTTCTATTATCGTAAACAAGCTTTACGAATATAAAAAGATGATATTTGCTATGATAGTGCGCCGTCACAAATAATGAATTGGTGGTCACAACTATTTACAAACACGACGTACAATTTATTTTCCGACAATGCGTTCTCGACGATAAGTGTTTCTCGTAAATAGAATTTACGATAGATGATTTATTTGCGACCACATTTTTTTTAATGATAATAAAATTTTCCGACAATAAAGGTACACGCAAAAAATGAATTAAAATTCTCAGAAAAAAAGATTGCAAGTTTATTTCCGATAAAAAGAGACCCTCAAAAAAGTTTGTTTGCGATTGCTAAAGTAGTCAAAAATTAAAATTCGTGTAGTCGGAATTATGTTTTTCCGATCACCATAGCAATTAAAACAAATGACATTAGAAATGGTTACCTATCATGATAATTACTAATTCCGATAGAATTAATTGTCGTAAAATAGAATCACTTTTCTCATAAGGTTAGAATTAATAGTAAAACAGGAATGCATTAACAACTAAAGTAAAAGATAATGTTGTAATCATTTATTGATATAAAAAATGTGACATAAAGAAACAATGTATATTAAGTACAATAAACTTGTAATGTCAAATCTAAAAGAAATTTCCACGCCTACATATAACAAAGTCAATGATATTATGAAATTGGAGCTTCTTGAATTATTCTTCAAAGTCATTGCTAAGATTAGCATCCAAAACATTACTTCCAATATCATCATGTTACAAAAAAAAAAATATCACAATAAGAACTCATGTAATTTAAATAAAATTAAGATTTAAACTCAACTCACAACTTATAAAATTGTAAAGAAATATGCATACCACATTCGGTGATTGCCTCGCACTATGTTCAGAATTTTGGATGGTATTGAACAACATTTGAACTTGTTCTTGCAGAGTGCTTAATTGACCTTTCACATCTTTCAGTTCATCTTTTAATTGTTGATGATTTTCTTCAAGTTCAATACATCTACGCTTGTTGCAATTTTTGCTAAATAAATACAAATATTTACCTTTCAAACCCCCCCCCCCCCCCCCCCCCCCCAATCCAAGTACACGACCATGACTAGGTACAATCACCTCTCTATATATGTCCCAATCATTCACATTCAGATTTTCCTTTTCATCTTACTTTTTTTGTTTTCCATCGTTTCCTACAACACAATAAAACGTACTACAATATTATATAACATCTCGATCCAATATCACAATCATACACAAAATGAGTAAGGTATGCATTTAAAGAACACAATGAAGAGGAAAAAGATAGCTAACATACATAGATTTCTTTTGCCTTCTCACTTTTTCAACTTTCTCCTTCTCCACCTTTCCCTTACTTACATGAAACTTCTTTAAACAATCAATTGGACTGGGTTCAATTCCAGTTCGATCAAGCTGTTAAGAGAAAAAAATATTACTAGTCCTTATTATATTATTAAGCTACCATAAATATCTTACTTCCCACATACATAAGCAACTAAAAACATGTAAAATTCTACATATACAGGAATATATACAATATACAAAATAAATTTGGGAGCATTATGCTTTTATACCCCCAACTTTTTTTATATTTGGCAAAGGAAACTGAACCAGTAGTGTGCACAATTGTTGATTTTTCTCTGTTAATTTTTTTGAGTTACTTTGATCCAGCAAAATAAATTAATTCCTCCTTTGGATTAATCTACCACTCAATAAAATAATTCATAAGTAGGCCCAAAAAAACCACTAGTCATGTTATGGAAGCAATTCATGTGAATGATTAATCTACCATTCAATATAAAAAATCTATATTTAATATGTGAAGGTTCATGTCATGCTGTAAGAAATGACTTAAATTGATATGTGAAAGTTCAAGTTCATTTACCTACTATAGGGGATTCAACTACTCATCAACCATTGCATTCCAGATTGCAGGATCAGGTACATTTTTTGGTCGATTAGCATATCTTTCTTCGGTACTCTTATATTTCACAAATATTGGTTTTATCAAATTTCACATCCAGTCAGCATAATTTCTTTTAATATGGTCAGTGAATGCAGCCTTCAATTCTTCATTTGAGCATGTGTAAGTATAGCCAGATTCCTTAAACCTATCAAACAACACATCCAATTCCTCCTTTGGGTGTTTAGAAAAGTATACCAATGACCTTTTAATCTCTTGCTTGAATAATACACCAATATTCCTCACAGTTTCAGTTGTAATGATCCTATGTATTAAAATCACATGAGTACGTTATAAATTGACCAAAATAACTAATTAGAAAAATAACTTGTTCATGGTATGTCATGACCGTGTTGGAAGTGTCATATCCGTAAATTATACAATACAAGATAAAATAAGTGGAGCTGTGCTTCCAATAAGTATCGCAACGGTGTCTCAAGGAACCGACAAAAAAATAAGAGCCAGTCAAGTAAGAAAGTAAATGGTTCTATTTGAACCTACTCATATACTACATGGCCTATAAAAGTTTCAATAACAGATAAAGGTAAAAATGGTAGAGGATTGCTAACTACTATATGTAATAATTTTCTCGGCTACATGGTGCATAATCACTAAACTCATGATTGCTCAACAGAAATGGTTGCGCAGGTTAGTACTTGGTACCAGCAGTACAGAGATTCATGTCGATAGGGACAGATTAGAGGATGATACTAATAATTTGTGGAGTCAGCTATCCATAAAAATATTGATGATTGTATTTGTCAGGCAATATTGATGCTTGTTGATGTCCTCGAGATACATAACTAACAGGTGAGTTTACAATTGAATGTTTGTTTGATTTGGCTTGCTTAATACATCTGCAATGTTTTCTCTTATTACTGTTGTACGCAATGGGAAGAGAGTGAAGACTCTTTTGCTCCGTAAACAAGTAGCCAAATTGAATCCTTTATGATTGAAGACCCTCATAACACTGGTGTATGATATCAAGGCTGGTTTGACGATTTAGGACTTGGAAAATGATTCAGGCTTTGGATTCTGTAAAGTTGTAAGGACAGTATGAGTTTCCAACAGCTAATAGTTCAGTTATAATTAACAAAAACTTAGCATTTTGAATTTGATAGCTGTTGTTGTCCATTATTACTCGACTCATTTAAAGGAAATGCCATTAATCATAGTGTATATACAAATTGGCATTCTGTGGACCCATACAACCTATCAATTGAGGATATTTGCAATAATGCTTGTTAATATGTATCATCCAGCAAGCAGGTGTCTATGCTTTCATGTTGCGTGAATACCACTGAATATCAACTCATCTGGAAACTTCCAGTTACTAGCATTTATCATTTATGCTAAGAAAATTTCTGAATTGCAAAGTTGTCATTTGAGAGAATGCCAGTTCACTAGATGTTCAATATAGGATTACTTTTGATTTTTGAAACAACATTCTTAAAAGATATCATGTGGCCAAAACCCCTAAGTATTTGGAGACTTGGAATGACTTTCAAGATTGTAACCTAGAAAACTTCAATTGAGTCGGAATGACTTTTAACTGACTTCATTATGATCCAGAGGAGCGCAACCATTGGTTAAGGATGGTAGAGGGCTAACTGCTTTGGAGCAAAATGGAGCTAGGATCGGTAACTGATGAGGAATTAACTCTTCATAATGCTTGCTGATCATGAAGGAGATGCAAGACATACCTGAATTTTATCTCTGGTAAGTTATTGAAATTGTTCAGCTTCTCTATTATGAATATAATGGAGGGAATTCTGAAAGTTAAAGAAGAAATGATTTCTGTCTTGTTCTACGTAATCTGTTGGCTGTTAGAGATAACATGCAGAAACTGGGGATCTGATTAAGTTGGGTGCGGCACTTGGGCTTGTTAACATAAAACATTTTTTTTTCACTTATAAGATTCTACTGCACTTTCTGCTCTAACTTTTTAATGCCCAGTTTAGAGCATTTTGGTTTTGAACAACCATCTAAGCTTGTTCGGTTGTGCTACTTCAATTTGATCTAAATGTGCCAGCATACTTCAGCATAAGTAACATAATTTACCACCTTTATATTCATGCATTACATAAAATATTAAGGAAAATTACAGGGAATAATAATGCTCACTAATGATAAAGCCAAAAGTTAATCCTAATCCACTTTGAAATTAAAGATCAATTTTGGTCTTCATTAACATAATAAATAATAGTTAGAAATAACAGGCATTTATGATGCCAACTATTTCTTAATGGATATTGACAACAAAGAACAAAAACAATGTACGAAAGTAATATGTAAACAGATCTTACTTTATTGTAAGATTCAAAAATATTAATTACACTTATTAGTTGTCAAAATCAGAATCAGTGAAGTTGCATGCCAAAACCGATACTGAAACTCATAAATGGGACTCATACTGAAACTAAAGCAAATATTTTCAAACGTGGCCACTAGATTAAGCATGTGGATTTCCTCACCTTCGTTTCTGCAGGTTATATTCTTAAGTTCCTTTTCCAAGATTGGGTTGTTTAACCTCATGATTCATAAGGTCATCCTGAAGTTTGGAGGTGAAAGAGCCTACACAAACATGGAAACTATAAAACTTAGCATGTGGCTTCCACAATGTAGTTAACTCTCATATAGCTAGTAAAGTTCATTGTTTGTTTGATATTGAAAAAAACATGAAACATGGACATGGAACTGAGTACGTGGATTCAAACTAATACAATGAACTCTCTCGCATATTTCTATTGGATTCTCCAAGTTCCAGTTGAACTCCAATGAAAATGGTTGGAACTTGCATTATTTTCGTGGGGCTTAACAGGGTACATAAATTCCGATGCAGGTCTTTGAGATATTTTTTCAAACATGTTATGTGCCCCCTTAAAAGAAGTATCAATTACAGAAGTTGTGCAATATATATACGACTTTAACATCATTGATGTGGCTATAGACGCAACTACTAGTTGGCAACCTAAAGTTCACAACAAAAATATAAATAATTGGCTATTAATGTAAATGGAAACTTATTTAAAGAAATAGCAACAATTTTGCAGCATATAGGATTGATCTGGTGTCTTGAAAAAAAAGCAAAAAAAAAAAAACATAAAAGCAAAATTCGCTTGTCCTCACATATAGTATTGATGGGGTGAGAGGGTGCATGAAAAAAACAAAAATTATGTTGGGTGTTGTTTCTTATTGTTAAACCAATTTTATTTGTTTACATCATATAGAAGAAGAAGATGAAATAGCAACAACAGAAGTACACAAATAAAGAAGGTAGGAAGAATACCTAAATTTTTTGTGCTTCTTCCTGTTCACCACCGGATTTATCCTTCACAAAATAGTAGTAGCGGTTGAGGAGGAGGCGCACTGGAGAAGAAAACCTAAATTTTTTGTTTCTTGCAACATCTACGGGTTGGAGGGTTTTAATGAGGAGGATATCTATAATATAAAGCACAGTGGATTTTTGGTCCGACCCATGTGCTTTGGTTCAACGATGATGAAAGGACTAAATTGTCCCTCTCTCTACAAGAGAGAAGGAGGTCCCATGTTGGGTGCGGAGCAACCGGTTGTTCCAACGACACCCCCGCCTCCAGCTCCTCTTGCACCGCCCCTCCCTCCGCCGCCTCTGCTCCATCCTCGCCCACGTCGTCGTCGCCGGCCTCTTCTGCAACCCCTTCGTCGCAAGCAGCCTCCTCCACCGCGCCGCCGATGCCGACCCTTCCTTCGCCGCCTCCCTCTTCTCCGCCATGACCAACTCCAACCCCTTCTCCTTCAACACCGCCATCGCCATCTTTGCCGACCCACCCTACATCTACTCCCAAATGCTCCGCCGTCGCGTCCCTCCCGACTCCCACACCTTCTCTTCCTTGCTCAATACCACCACCGCCGTCGCCACCACCAGGTCGCTCCACGCACACGCCCTCCTCCTCGGATTCTAGCCCGACCCCTTCGTGCAAACAGTCCTGCTCACCGCCTACTCCCGATGCGGCCCCGCCGACCACGTTCTGCGGGTGTTCGACGGAATGCCGCACAGGAACGTCGTCTCCTGGACCGTCGCCATCTCCGGGCCTCGCCGCACTCGGACGCCCCGCGACGGCCCTGCGCGTCTTCGCCTCCATGAGGCCCCACGCCGCCCTAAACGCCACCACCGTGGTCTTTGCCGTGTCCGCCTCCGTCGGGCTCGGGTCCCTGGCGTTGGCCCGGTGTCTGCACGCCTACGTCGAGAAGGTCGGGTTCGGAGGCCGCGTCTCCGTCCTGAACTCCCTGGCGCTGGCCCGGTGCTTGTACGCCTACGTATAGAAGGCGGGGTTCGTGTCCGTGCCATTATGGCACGGGTTATCTGCTAGTTACCTAATATGGGAGAGGACGGCCAGATTATTCCGAAGGGGGGGAGGCAGGATTATTCAACCTGGATTGTGAAATGGCTGGGGTGTGGGCTTTTCTAAATTTTACTAAAAAAAGAAGGAAATATATTCAACCAAAATCATTATTCGCATAATTTTGAAAAAAAAAGAAGTTTAGGTGATAATTTGTTAACATAGATTCATTATAAATCTTTCTGATTTATTAGGTGAATTATTGATTATTTGGAAAAAAAATTTGATTTATTTAATTATTTGGAAAAATCATTTTAATTTAATTGAAAAATATTTTTAATTTATTTACTGAATTATTTGATTATTTGGATAATTCTTTTTGACTAATTGGAGAAATATTTTCAATTATATGATTATTTGGAGAAATATTGTTAATTTATTGGTGAACCATTTGATTATTTCTCAAACGCTTTATGATTTATTAGTGAATTATTTGATTTTTGGAAAAAGATTGTTTTGAAAAATCTCTACTATTATAATGCGCTTAGAACGGGCTCCAAATTATGTCCTTTATGTTATATGTTGAAAGGTGCGGGAGGCGGAATTTGTTATCATATATTAATTTAATTTTTGGAAAAAAATTGATAAACCTATACTATTATAATGCGGCTTAGAACCGGCTCTTATTGAAAAAAGAAAAGAAAATATATTCAACCAAAATTATTCTTCACATAATTTTGAAAAAAAAAAGTTCAGGTGATAATTTATTAACATATATTCATTATAAATCTTTTTGATTTATTTGGTGAATTATTTGATTATATGGATAAATCTTTTTGATTTGGTGAATTATTTAATTATTTGAATTTTTTTAATTTAATTGAAAATTATTTTTAATTTATTTGCTGGATTATTTGATTATTTGGATAAATCTTTTTGACTTATTTGGAGAAATATTTTCAATTATTTGATTATTTGGAGAAATATTTTTAATTTATTGGTGAATCATTTGATTATTTCTCAAACTCTTTACGATTTATTTGTGAATTATTTGATTTTTGGAAGAAAAAAAATTAAAAAATCTTACTATTATAATGCGGCTTAGAACGGTCTCCAAATTAAGTCCTTTATGTCATATGTTGAAAGGTGTCGGAGGCGGAATTTATTATCATATATTTAATTTTTGGAAAAAGAATTAAAAAATCTATACTATTATAATGCGGCTTATAACAGGCTCTTATTGGAAAAAACAAAGGAAATATATTCAGCCAAAATCATTTTCACGTAATTTTTGAAATAAAAGTTTAGGTGATAATTTGTTAACATAGATTCATTGTAGATCTCTTTGATTTATTTGGTGAATTATTGATTATTTGGAAATTCTTTTGATTTGGTGAATTATTTAATTATTTGAAAAAATCTTTTTAATTTAATTGAAAAATATTTTTAATTTATTTGTTGAATTATTTGATTATTGGGATAAATTTTTTTGACTTATTTGGAGAAATATTTTCAATTATATGATTATTGGAGAAATATTTTTAATTTATTGGTGAACCATTTGATTATTTCTCAAACTTTTTATGATTTATTAGTGAATTATTTGTTTTTTTGGATTTTTTTTTTTTTTGAAAAATCTCTACTATTATAATGCGCTTAGAACGGGCTCCAAATTATGTCATTTATCTCATATGTTGAAAGGTGCGGGAGGAGGAATTTGTTATCATATATTTGATTTCTGGAAAAAATTGAAAAATCTATACTATTATAATACGGTTTAGAATGGGCTCTTATTGAAAAAAGAAAAGAAAATATATTCAACCAAAATTATTCTTCACATAATTTTGAAAAGAAACATTTAGGTGATAATTTGTTAACATAGATTCATTATAAATCTTTTTGATTTATTTGGTGAATTATTTGATTATTTGGAGAAATCTTTTTGATTTGGTGAATTATTTAATTATTTGGAAAAAAAATTAAATTTAATTGAAAAATATTTTTAATTTATTTGCTGAATTATTTGATTATTTGGATAAATCTTTTTGAATTGTTTGGAGAAATATTTTCAATTATTTGATTATCTGGAGAAATATTTTTAATTTATTGGTGAATCATTTGATTATTTCTCATACTCTTTATGATTTATTTGTGAATTATTTGATTTTTTAATTTTTTTGAAAAAAACTCTACTATTATAATGCGGCTTAGAACGGGCTCCAAATTAAGTCCATTATGTCATATGTTGAAAGGTGCGGATTTATTATCATATATTTGATTTTTGGAAAAAAAAAATTAAAAAAATACTATTATAATGCGGCTTAGAACGAATATTTTATTTGTACCTGCAACACACATGCATTTACTAGTATTTTTAAATTTGTTTGGTAGATTATTTTATTTGGATAAATCTTTTTAATTTATTTGGAGAATAATTTGGACTTTTATTTCATTATTATTTTCGACATTGTTTACATGGTACAGGAAATAGTCAACTACTTCTGATGACATAAAAAATTCTTGGAAAAACCTATACTTTCACCGACAATATTTAAGTTCCCTCATAAATACAAACTTATTTCCAACAATGTCTAGGATTTCTCATAAATAATTTCTTATTTACAACCAACTATAGTTGTCGTCGCAATTAGGCCACTATTTACGTTAGGGCATATTTGTCCTCAGATATAATTATACTTCTTTCCGAGAAAAAATATTCTGGTCGGAACTAGTTCTGGCACCAACAACTCCCTCCAAGTATGAGTAATTTCGACAAAAATAGATCTTTTCCGAGAGCACATTGTTTGTCGGAAATAATATAGACCTTTTATGAGATACTTCCACGGAACAAAATTTTTTGTCGTAAATACTTCTTTTTAGAACCCTTGTAAATATTTGTCGCAAATGAGGATTTTTTTTTTTAGTTATGTTGTTAGCTAGTTATTATCCTACAATTCATGTTTCAATTCCCGAGTCCCATATACTCCGAGAACAGACCCTAGAAATGTTGCATAATTGATATTAGATATTGTCAAGGATGCGGGACGACAGGTGCCCATCGATCATGTTGAAAGTGGTCTCACATTTGTCACAAGAAGTAAATACAGTAGTGGTCATCAGCTCGAGCACTAGGCTATTAGGCATACACGAGGTGGTATGCATATCAGAATCCTTGTTAGCAATCACCCGAATAAGACTCGTATTATACACAAATTTTGCCGTATCTTCCATAAATGTATAATACTTACGTACTTTTGACAGATCCAAATCAGTACGTAAATTTTCAGCATGCGAAGTTTTAAATGTGTTCTGTATAAATTATTTAAAAAATTGGCACAAAAAATATGTTGAAAATCTGTTTAATTAACCAAATTTGATAATATATTTAAGAATGTGAAGTTTTTAATCTCAATATTTTTATTTTTCGAATACTTGACCGAATTTTTGAACGTATTTTATTTGCACTGAGCCGATTTATACTCGTACTTTTGCCGTTCCGAATTTTTTTCGTTTGCCGAATTGCTAACAAGGATCAGAATATAGGCTATGCAGAGCTTAAAATAATAACAAAACCACTGTTATGGGTCGCACTTGAAATAGACCCCTAACATTACGGTTTCTGGAATGCAAAGGTTATTATTCCAGAAAACACAAATAGACCTTCCTAACACTATTCCATCATACCATAATAATCAAGACTATGCAAGAGGCCTGCGAATAATCGAGTTGGTCCAAGTAAGGAACATAGGTGGGATCAAGCTGATATGTCGCTACAGTGCATAATATCTAGGGTATGCACAAGCATAGAATGGCGAGAATTCTTATCAAGAAAATAAAATCATAAAATACACCACATTGAATGAACAATCTAAATAACTAATACACGAGGGATAAGTTTTATGAACAAAAAAAATCAAGATATGAAAAAATCTCATATTTTATTAAATTAAGATACGAACTAATTAGAAAGCAAATGGAGATAAAAATTAGATATAACATATGATATGAGTATATCTAATAGTGAACTAGAGTTATATTAAGTTAAACATTGGAGACCAAGGTAGTTTTCATTAAGCATAAATCCAAAATCCAGCCCAAATTCTTGTTGGTATTAAACTTGTCGATATACCGATAGTTCTGATACTTGTCCAGAATCCAAATTTTTGGTTCATGGTTTTTGATCAAATCCCAACCAAAATAATTTGTACATGTTGTGATCCATTCTAAAAAATGTGAGTTATGCAACCAATCCACTACTAAAATAATCCATTTTAGCGACGTCAGGAGACGTCGCTAAATAAGAAAAATACGTCGCTAAAACCAATTTGCGACGTATTTAGCGACGAAAACCGGACGTCGCTTATAGGCAAGTCGCAGATGACACTTTAGTCGCCGAACGTCGCTATTTGCGACGCGGAGTTCATTGTCGCTAGACGTCGCAAAATTAGCGACAGATAGCGACATATCACTACGTCGCCAAAATTGTGACGTAAAGTGACCACTTGCGACGCTTTAAACTTTATATATGATGACATGGCATGGCAGCACGTGGGCAACTTAGCGACGCCTACCGACAGATTTAGCGACGTACACCCTCAGCCCACGTCAGCATATTAGTGACGTCTAGCGACGTTACGTCGCTATTTAGCGACGTATAGCGACGTCTACGTTCCGTCGCAGTACGTCGCAGAACGTCGCTATACGTCGCAGATATTATAAAAAAAAATTTAAAAAAATATAATTGATATTTTTGTTATGCTGTGTGTCTGTGTTTACAGTGTGTGTGAAGTGCAGTGTTCGAACCATCGACAGTTTCGCTTACTGTTCTATGTTTTATCTTGGATAGAAAGAGCAACAGTTCAGGGTGCACTTCTCAGAGCTTCCTCTTCACGTCATTCACCCTCTCGGGAACCTTTACGACGTCCCAAAAAAGTGAAGGACGTGAAAATGAAGCTCTCAGAAGTGCACCCTGAACTGTTGCTATTTCTATCCAAGATAACACATACAACAGTAATCGAAATTGTCGATGGTTCCGAACACTGCATTTCACATTCACTGTAAACACAGACACACATCATAACAAAAATACACAATATATTTTTTTAAAATTTCGGCAGCACCTCCTTTGTATATCAGATCATCGCTTATAACCCAGCGTAGGTATATTTGTCATCCCCGTCGCAGATATCACAAAGTAAATATCACAATAAAAATAGGAGGCAGTGCAAAGTAAATATCACAGACACACATCCTCACAAACATCCAATAGAGTCAAATAAAAATGGAAGATGATAAAAAGTCTCCCACCAAGTGTATAAACAACAGTGTACCAATAAACAATTTGCCCATAGGGCTAATACATACAAGTCATAAAAAACCAATAAAATCACTGCGGACCCCTGTCGCGCAACTGGGACAACTGGGATAGAATGTAGTCATACTGCTCCTGGGTGAGCTGCACCGTAGGGGCAGTAGGAGGCAGTGGAATGTCTGGAGTCGACGCCGTCGATGGACCGGGAGGACGTATCTGCTCCAGCTCTCGCAGTCGCTCACCATGCGCAGCAAGGGTACTCACCACCCTCTCAGTATACTGAGTGAGTGAGGCAGACATGCTCCTCTGCGATCCCTCCAGCTCGACCTGTCTACGCTCTGTGCGCTGCGTAGACTCGGTGAGCGTCTGCAAGCTGGCAGCTGTAGCCTGATGCAGACTCATCAGCTCCTGTATACTGTGCTCGACCGCATCAAATCGTCTGGTGATGATCGGAGGGTCGGATCGTCGCTCGACCGCATCAGAAATCTGCTGCTGCAACTCGCGATGCAGCTCCTCGATCTGACGACAAACATCCTCAGCTCGTGACGACGCCTGCGTAGCCGGAGACTGCGCATTGACAGAGGGGGCCCGGGATGACTCCGAAGCCAAATATGCGCCGTAGGATCCCGTACCATAGTACGTACCCTTCTGAAGACCGCCAACGGCGGTCATCCAGAGCTCGTCCGGCGATGGAGCTGTAGGCGGCTGGGAGGAAGTACCAGCCCCTCCCTCTGCTTGTGCACTAGCAGCAGCAGCAGCAGCCTCCTCCTCCTGTAGTCGAACAAACTCGACCTAGAACATATTTGCTAACGTGTAAGTGTTTGCTAAAGTGTATATTGATATCTATTTTTCTGTTTTCTAAATTATAGTAAATTAATATAAAGAATAGAACGTACATATGCCTGCGTCGCCCTCTCGTCAATGAACTCCCCAGCCCTCCGATGGGTGACCAGGAAGACGGTCACCATGTTCGGATCCTCACCCTTTTTTACCTATTAAAATATATTATCTATTATTAGTATTAAATATTCTATCGAACTATATATAAATTAATGTCCGTCATAGGAAACGTACCAGACGACGAAAATGCTCCGTCATCGGAATGGAGCCACCACACCACTTACCGGCGCTCGACCGCGCCACCTTGGCCTTCTCAGACCGCTCCTGGTACCTACGCTCGCTGAATCTAGCCTTCATCGCAGTCTACTGCTCTGGCGTAATCCAACCCTGGATTGGCTGTCCGGAGCGATCACGACGCTTCTGGTCATCGATCGCATCACGGATGAGCTTGGCTGCGACGGCAGAAAATTGGCCCTCAATCCTCGCCGCCCGGTATGGTGGATAGAAATGGGTCCTCTACAAGAAGTAAAATACAAAAGTTGTATAATATACACAAATGATTATTAAAATTTAAAAATAAACAAATTTTTTACCTTGAAGTGGGCGAACCAAAAGGCCTTCCTATCTGCGGGAGCATCTGAGTAGTTAATCCAAGGCCCACCATAGTTCTGTCTCAGAAATGTCCCCAGCTGTCTCTGTACTGCAGAAGGCCGATATCTATACAATAATAATTTTTCATGAATATATATGTACATATAATCATTTGAGAAATATATATTAATTAATTAACTTACTTCATAGGTCCGTCCGTCCAAATCTCCTTACGCGTCTCGCCCAGGGAAGCGCAAGGAGGGTCGCTCTCACCTCCTGCCTGGGCAGGATCAGTCTGATCGCCGTCCTCCATATGCTCGGCGTCGGCTCCCCCCATAGAGCCGTCGACAGGAGGAATGCTGGACGGGGAATCAGGGATGCTGGACGGGAGATCAGGGATGCTGTACGAGGGATCAGGAAGGCTGGACGACGAGGGAGGAGTCGGCAACCTGTTGGAACTGCCCTGTCCCGGTAATGGACCGGGATCAGAACGGTACAATGGCGTACTCGGAGATGAGGATGAGGGTACGGAACTGCCCTCTCCATCCCCAGCCCGAGGCTGACGGGACTGGATAATATAAAATCCTTCGCGTCGTCCTCCTGGTCTAGTCATACCTGATAATAACATATGACAATAAAACAAAATTATATATTTATATGATAGACATCACAGATTTTTAAAAAATATCATGGTCACAGATAAAAGTGTCACTAAAGTGTCACAAATTTATTATTACAAAAATACATATTTATATGATAGACATCACAGATTTTAATCCTCTTTGAAAATTCATCTAGTTCATTTAGTTCATCTTCTTCTTCTTCTTCCTCCCCTACATCTTCACTTTCATCTGCATCTTCCTCTTCAGATAATTCTACTTCTTCTACACAATTAGATGTGTAATGAGAAACTTCCGTCGTGTCCACTTCTATAATATTTGTTACAAGAGGTAGTTCATCCTGTTGATAAGCTATATCGTCAACCTCAAAGGTATTTCTAGCTTTGGTCTTGCATACTGCCCACCAGTCCAACCTTGTTGTTCCCCGTTTAGGATAACTTGTGAAGTACACGAGCTGAGTCTGACTTGATAGAACAAATGGTTCATAGGCTTGATATCGACACCGATAGTTTATATCAACAAGACCGTGCTTGTCTACATTCCAACCTTGACTTTCAATCGGATCGAACCAATCACACCTGAATAACACAATCTTAGCAGGCTCTATTCCATAACTATATGCCAGCTCCACGATCTCCCGTAGCACGCTATAGAAATCGTTGCCCGTATCAACATCTTTGTAGTTTGAAGATCTGATACACAAACAGCTGTTTTTGGTGGAGTCGAGATCCACAAAGTTGTCTCTGATCGGGCAAGTTGTTGACTTGAACCTAAACCCATTAACACAGTAGCTTGGCCATATTTTTGCAGCATAAATTGGTCCCTTGGCTAGCGTTCTAATAGACATGTTAAAATCTGACTTAATGCTCAACAGTCTTGTAACCACTGTCACCCCCAGTTTTCATGAACAAGAATATTTTGGTAATTTTCTACTTTAAAAATTATTTTTGGAATTATTTAATTATTATTTGTATTATTTTGGGGTTATTTGAATCGGGTTCGAATTTCAACTCATTCCGACTTGTTTTGACTTGTTTCGGGGACCCGTGTAGTTTTGACCTTAGCGGGCCCACATACTAGCTAGTCATGGCCCACAATATTACCATCAATAGTTAGAGAGTTTTATCATGACTCCATGGATTAGGTTAGACCTAATTAGAACACTAGCTTTACATTTTTAACCCCCAAACCCTAAGCAACCTTGTGTAGGACTAATAGAACAATTAGAGGGGCAAACTTGTAAATACCAAAAAGGGGATTTTGGGCATAGTTGGCCGGCCACTAGGTTAGGGGTAGAGAGGAGAGAGAAACCACTTTCCTTTCATTCTCATCCACTTTTTCTTCTTCTTCTCCAAAGGCTCCTTCCACTTTTGAAAGCTCACCATTGATTTCTTCTCCAAACTTGGTAATCTCTTCTCCAAATCTATTTCCCTCTCATGTAGATTGGTTAGGAACCCAATAGGAATGATTCCCATGGTTGTGTCTCCATTAGAGACCATTTTGTGTCCATTTGGATTTTTCTAGGGGTGTCCACATATAGGATTGTATCCCAATAGGAAAAGCTCCCTTTTGGACACATGGATATTGTTTTAATATTGTTTTTGTGTTGTTCTTACTAATATTCCATATTTTACATGTTTTTAGAATGAGTTTCTCCATGTATCTAAATGTATCATATTCATTCCTATGTATATATATATATATATAGTTATATATATATATCATTCTATATATACATATATATATATATATATATATATATATATATATATATATATATATATATATATATATATATATATATATATATATGGTGGATAATTTGTGATGTGGTGTGTTGTTGTTGTGCTTGGGGGAGAGCAGCCATGGTCGGCCATGGGGGTGTGTATGAGTGTTGTGTGGGTGTATGTGTAGTGGTGGTGTTTGTGGTTATGTTTGTGTGTAAGTAGGAGAGTTAGAGGTGAGTTGTGAGAGAGTGATAGAGAGATAGAGAGAGTGGGATTTGAAGAGGCAAGAGGGAGGAGATATGCTGCTGAATCCAGCAGGATTAGGGGGGGCACACAGCCCCATGGCAGCCCCCAAATCCTATATGACAGCCCCTACAAATTGCCTTCACAAAACAGTCCAACATGCCCCAAACAACCATCACCTTGCTGTCCCTAAACACAGCCTTGTTCAGTCCCATTTCAGCCATTGTATTGGCCTTCAAATCACTCCATTAGCTGTCCAATACCTGTCCCCATTTCCAGCCCCCATAGCATCCATTAGTTGTCATAAAACAGCCCCTTAAAATCACCTATATGCTGTCCTAACACAGCCATATAACCCCCCACAACCCTGTCCATATTCAGCCACAAGTTGGCCTATAAATCAGCCCTTGCATCCTCATTCAGTCCACTATATTAGCTGTCCCATTTAGCCCATCAAAACACCACAAAACTATCCCATTCATGCCACAGATTTTAGACCCTAATGGCTGTCCTTGTTGGCCCATGACACCACCACAATAACCACTTCAAATCAGTCCAAAACACTAGAAAACAGTCCCCCAATTCAGCCCCCACTTGCCTCTCAAATCTGTCCAGTTATTACCAATGTGTGTGTGTGTATTGTGAGATGTGTGTGTGTGTGTTTTGTGAGGTATTAGTGAGTGAGACTAGTACCCTATAGTATAGCCTACATCTAAACTAGTAGGAAACCTATAGAGAAGCGTATGAGTGTGAGGAATACCATGTGAGTGTCGTGTATGAGTGGTGTAGATGAGTGTGGTATGGAAAAGGGTAAATTCATGAGATAGAATAAGGTAATAAGGTAAACCTATACCCCGTAACCTAACATGGCCTAGATACCTAGGATACCCAAATTTCTTGGTAGGTAAACCTTAGATAGGTTGATATCTAGCTACCCTAAGGATCCTAGACTAGTATCGTGGGTTTTTGTAAGGTTTCATTGGTATTGGAAAAGGTATCGGAATTTACCTTAGAAGGGTAAATGCTAGTTTTGCCTAGGAATAGGGTATTTGTGTTAGAAGCCTAAGATGGAGTTAGAACTTGATTTCCGTGGTTGGTAATGATCAAATATGGTACTCAAAGACTAGTTTTGACGTCGGTTGACCTTTTTGACCAAAAGTCAACAAAAGTCAACCGAGAGTCAAACTTAGCCTTTAAGCGACCCGATTTGACCGAAACCAACCCAGAGTTGACCAGTTGACTGAAAGTCAACAGTTGGTCAACGTTAGACTAGTTTGACCTAGAGTTGACCAGAGTTGACCAGAGTTGACTTTTTGACCAAAAGTCAACTGTAGTCAACCGTTGATCCCGATTGACCTAGTTTGACTTGGAATAACTTCCAGTGACCTAGTATGAACCAGTATGGCCTAGTATGACTCAGTTTGACCTAGATTGACCTAGTATTGACTTAGACTTGCATTCATGGATTATATTAGTTTTCTTTTTCAGTGTTAAGCCCTGTTTGACTCATAGTATCTTATTTTAGGTCTGTGATCACTCTGAGCATCTGTTCACTCTATCAGCTCAGGACCACAGGCGAGTACATTCACTGATAGTTTTTATTATCTTGATATCTACTATATCCGATTCAGTGGTAGTGTCTTACTTGATTCTCGATACGATAGTTCACGGACTAGTATTATCGGATCCCGGTCATAAGATGTCATTCCTGGATTTCTTGGGATACTGGTACTTGCTTGGTCTTGATTCTTGTACTTGTATTGACGCCGATTCCTGAAGAGGACTTGCTCCCCTCTTAGGGAATCCCGCGTCATGACGTGCTATGACCGGATCCGTTTTACTATTCGGGGATGGGGGAATTATTAGGGGTTATGTGATCAAGCCTTCCTGTAACTACATTTTGCTAGCGTCTGTAAAACCCCTAAATTTCTACTATTTTTTTTATTTATTAATTTGGTACCGATTTAAAATTTTGTAGTGTACGTCACGTAATCGTATTTTACGTCGCGCACAAACTTTTATTTTTGCTCGACGAGTGCGAATATGTGCGAGCGTACATATTTTAGAAGAACAATTATTTTTTTATTTTCTTACACTTTCAAAATATTATATAGAATTAGTATTCTTGCCATAAAAAGTCTATTGTTTTTAGCAGTTATTAATAATAAAATTTTTCATGCAAAAATATTTATTTCATAAATATTTATTTTAAATAATAATGTATTTTCGAAATTATTTAATATTAATATTTTATTATTCAAAAAGATTTATTATTTTCGAAATTTATTTATTATAGTATTTTTGGAAAATATATTTTTGAAATATTTGTGACAGTTTAAATTTTGATTTGATTCCATGGATACATCTAAATAGTAAACTATCTATATTTTAAATTGATTTGATTTAAACTAAAAGTATTTAATTTGACTTTAATTAGAATTGGATTTGGATTTGATTGCTTTTAATTTAAATTAGGACTTATCTATTATTGGGTTTAAATTACTCCTAGTCCATATCTAAGTGGGAATTCCCACATCCTATAAATATAGGCAGGTACTCCTCCACATTATTTCATCCACCAAATTTCCACCAAAGTGCGTGCCTCGTGTCCGTGTTCCACCATCAAATTCTTATTCCATAGATTACATATACATTCAATTCCCCGTGTCGACAACCCCGACACCATATATCAAATCCTAAACCTATCCCCATCCCTCTAACCCGTCCACCTTCACCCGCTGCCGACGTCGCTACCACAGCCATGGACAGACCCGACCATCCTTCAACCACCACCACCATCACCAGCAAACCCAGCCCATCCTCCCGAACCCCTGCTGGCCAAAACCTGGCCAACACCACGGCCATTGCCGCAACACTAGACCACCGCAGCCATCATCGTCTTTACCGGAACCACCACCGACCACCATTACAACCACAGCCCAAACCCAAACCCGACGACCACACCCCGTCGAACCACGTCACAACCACGCCCGCCACCACTTTTCACCGCCCCAGAAACCCAACCACCACCACCATCGTCACCCGGCGCAACCCGCCGACGACCCAAGGAAAACCCAGCAAACAAAAACTATAAAAAAAAAAAATTTAAACACCACCGCTGCCACCGCTTACCTCCACCATCGAGCCGCCTGCGGAGAGCCGCCGTCCGCCACCCACGCTCGGCTCCGGCCAAGCGAGCATGCCCGCTGCGCCGTCACTGGAGACCTTCCTCCCGTGCATCCGCGGCCGGGAGCACCGCCTCCGCCTCCGCGAGTGCTGCCCCCGTGTCGCCGTGCGACCCCACCGCTGACCGCCGCAGTCCCCCCGCCGAGACTGCGCCACCACCTGCCGGAAAACCCGTTTCCTCAGACCCCCATCTCGCCTCCTTCCGCCTCCGCGGTGCGCCTACCAGCGCCACCGCCCAGGATCCGCCGACGAGACCCGTACGACCTTCCCCTGGCCGACCGAAACCCCTTCTCCGGTCCTCTGCCGCCTGGCGTTGCCCCTCGCCGTCGGCCGAACAAAACCCACGCCGCCGTTCTCCGATCTCCACGCCGCCCGTCGTCCCTCACGCTCCTCCCCCTAGCCTCCGCTTCTCCGCCCCTCACCCGAACTTCGCCGACCCTGTCGCCGTCCCTTTCCTCCTCTCGCTCCATCCTCTCTCCCTCTCTTCCTCCTGATTTTATTTTTTTTCTTCTCTTTTCAATAGTCTCTTTCTCTCTCTCCCTCTTTGTTTCTTTGATATTGATGGGGGGGCACAGCTCAGTGAGCTTACCTCTTCTGTTTATTTATTATTTTGTTTCGTTTTTGTTTTCTTATAGTTTGTTTGTTTTTGTCTCTATTATGTATGTTCTTGGGTTCCGTTTCTTTTTTTTTGTTTGTATAAATTGCTACTGAAGTCTGCTCTTTCCCCAAAGGAAAGAGAGGACCAAAGTTAATATAAAATTAAAACTTATTATTTTTTACAGTTCTGAGTTCTTATATTTTATTTATTAAAAGATATTTTATTATACTATTATATTTTTAGTGTAGATATGTAGACATGGTTGCACAACTAATTCGTATTAACATATGATTAGTAATTATATTATTATTATTATTATTTCTATCTAAAACTATAGTTTTGACTAAAAATCGATTGTCCGTAATTTCAAAATATATATATTTAAATATTTTTGCCTATTACATTATAGTCTTCAAGTATCAAAACTATTTCTAAAATGGTTATAAGAATTTATTTATCAAATATTCCTTCGATTATCTTGCGGTCCATGACTAATCCAATTTCTCCCATCCTCTCGCCAATTCTGTCCTACCATATGTCCACCCTAACCAATTTGACCCTTCTGGACCCAATGGAACTGTCCGTACCACCGATCGAGGTCATCTCGCACAGTTGTTGCACCAAAGTTGCAGATCGTGCCACCTTGAGCATCGCAGCACACCAGGCGCTCTACCAGGCAAGACACCTTGCCATTAGCTGTTTAATTATTGTAGCTCATATTTCATGCATTTACTTATTTTCTTTATGCAAAATAAACTGTGATACATGGCATAACTGTTCATTCATATTTCCTGCTGTGTATTATGTTTCTTACAAATTAAACCTAGATTTAAGGGACCACCATGTGTGTTGCATTCATTGGCCTTGACACGTGGTAACACGAAGTTGTGTGTCGCATGTAGAACACGGAAGTGCGTGATTGGCTGGCCACCAGTACGTACAAGCCGTGCGATAGGAATAACCGCTAATAGAGGTTGCATGCTAGTTTGACTTAGCGGTTATAGTGGTTTGTGTTGTGGATACAACACAGTAGGCATTGGGCGGGGAGGACAATTCCTTAGCGTATGGGCTTCGATGCACTTCCCTTGTGACCCGAACTCTCCGCTGGAGATACGGGGTTGATGACCCAAGATTACTGACGGCCACTGACGATTCTGCGGAACGTCATGCTCTTCCTGCTGGGGCCTCTGGTGCCCAAGGGGGACTACGCCGATCCTATTCAGCCAGGGCCCATGCGTAGGAAGGATTGTTCTTAACAATATTTCACTTAGTATGGTAGGCTACCCTATCCGTTAGGTACGAGTACTTTTGGTTTGGGTACTTGTATCTGACCGTGACTTGGAACAATAACTTGTCGCGGATTAGTTCGTCACATCTTGTCCTTGTTTGGTTGTAGGTGTGACTTACTACTTCGATGAGAAGGTATTGAACCTTGTTGGGGTCCGGATACCATATCGGATTCTTAGCATGGAAAGATACGTCGCCGTGAATTAGTTTACCATCTCCTGTCCTTGTTTGGTTGGGGGGATGGTACGCTCGTTCAGTAGGTGCGTATTGGACTATGTTATAAATTCGATTGACTTATTTATTTGAGCAATATTTATTCAGTTTATATGGCATGCTATTATGTGTCTTGTTACGTCCCTCTGAGGACCTGGTTGTCTTGCCAGGTGTGTGCTATTGTCTTTCGCAGGTGTTCTAGCTGTGATCTTCGCTATTTCTTCGAGGATGATTGTATTTGGATCGTCTTCGCTTCGCTCGCCACTCATTTCATTTTCTATGTACTTTTCCTTATTTTGTTGGTAGTGGATTTGTCTCCGCCCAACATATTGTATCAAGACAAATTTATTCTCATTATATGATCTTTTATTCATTTATTCTGTGTGGATGAGATTAGTTGTGGTTTTACTGCATTTTACAGCTTATGTATTTATACGAGGCTTCCATATATTGGAGTATACTTCGTATGAATACAGCTGGCATGTCTACGTTCCTAGTCCTACGTATTTTGGGACTGGGGCGTTACATGTTTTTGTGGTGGCCCATGCAGGTCGACATAAATTATTTGGTTACTTATCGTACCAAACAAGCCTGCGAATAGGATTAGAAGTCTAGGATCTCATCCACATACTTGACCACTTTCCTTGATTTTATCTACCGTTTGACTCATCAATTGCATCTTGCTTGCTTCCTTCCATCCCTATTCTTATCTTTCCTTCGTGCTTGCTAGAGATTGACCCTGCTAGTTAGTTGTCCCAAAACACCATTAGTTTAATTCTTTAAGTTGGGTAGAATACTTTATGAACTAGCAACCTCTTTGACCTAGTGACCTATATTAGCAAGCTTATTTAGATCCTAGAAACTAGAGGACCTAACCCTTCTCGCAAACCAAGGACTTGGACAAGAAGACTATAGGACAACTGTATGACTTAGAATCATTCTACCCTCTTTTCATCTAAATCTCTCGTGCCTATGTTTTTACCACTTTGACTAATGTTGCAGCTATAATCTAGTTTTGCAAACTCATCCATTTATCGAGTTTGTTCATGACTTATGCTATTGAGCGGCCGCTCACTAACATATTGTCTAATCAGAACCGGTATATTTTGGTCTGATCAACCGAGTGCACTTTGGTTCGCTTTTGTCTATTATTCTACGTGGGTGGAACTTAATTAAACTTGGCCTTTACAATCCCATCCACGACTGCCTTGACAATTCCTTTGAAATTATTCGATCGTCATTGAACCACGTATTCGTATTCGATATCATCATCTTCGAACTCTTTATTGCTCCGCCCTCACCTATTTTAGGAAGACGAAGGCGTCATACTAGAACTCCCTCTAACCTTCCCATCGACTATGACCATTCTTGCTAGATATTGCTATATCTACATCCTAAACTCCTCGCCCTCGTTCTCGGCCCTATAATTACTGCCATGACCTTCTAATCGAGTAAATCTAATTCATTCACTAATCGTGCCCTCAACCTACTCTCAAGAGACCATAACTTTAAGGTCTCTAAATTATTTTATTTTACTTGAACCCATACTATTCTTTATTGCGCGTCATCTTAAACATTTCCTTCTTGCGTTAATCCATGACTATCTTCGCCTTATTGAAATCACGACGCTAATGCAAGTTTTCATTAAACGTCGTTCCCTTGTCTTGATTTGCCTATGCTTCTTTATCGATACCCCCTTGTGCCTTTCATCCCCTCATAATTCTTAATTTCGAGGACGAAATTCTTTTAAGTGGGTAGGATGTAAAACCCCTAACTTTCTACTATTTTTTTTTATTTATTAATTTGGTACCGATTTAAAATTTTGTAGTGTACGTCACGTAATCGTATTTTACGTCGCGCACAAACTTTATTTTTGCTCGACGAGTGCGAATATGTGCGAGCGTACATATTTTAGAAGAACAATTATTTTTTTATTTTCTTACACTTTCAAAATATTATATAGAATTAGTATTCTTGCCATAAAAAGTCTATTGTTTTTAGCAGTTATTAATAATAAAATTTTTCATGCAAAAATATTTATTTCATAAATATTTATTTTAAATAATAATGTATTTTCGAAATTATTTAATATTAATATTTTATTATTCAAAAAGATTTATTATTTTCGAAATTTATTTATTATAGTATTTTTGGAAAACATATTTTTGAAATATTTGTGACAGTTTAAATTTTGATTTGATTCCATGGATACATCTAAATAGTAAACTATCTATATTTTAAATTGATTTGATTTAAACTAAAAGTATTTAATTTGACTTTAATTAGAATTGGATTTGGATTTGATTGCTTTTAATTTAAATTAGGACTTATCTATTATTGGGTTTAAATTACTCCTAGTCCATATCTAAGTGGGAATTCCCACATCCTATAAATATAGGCAGGTACTCCTCCACATTATTTCATCCACCAAATTTCCACCAAAGTGCGTGCCTCGTGTCCGTGTTCCACCATCAAATTCTTATTCCATAGATTACATATACATTCAATTTCCCGTGTCGACAACCCCGACACCATATATCAAATCCTAAACCTATCCCCATCCCTCTAACCCGTCCACCTTCACCCGCTGCCGACGTCGCTACCACAGCCATGGACAGACCCGACCATCCTTCAACCACCACCACCATCACCAGCAAACCCAGCCCATCCTTCCGAACCCCTGCTGGCCAAAACCTGGCCAACACCACGGCCATTGCCGCAACACTAGACCACCGCAGCCATCATCGTCTTCACCGGAACCACCACCGACCACCATTACAACCACAGCCCAACCCAAACCCGACGACCACACCCCGTCGAACCACGTCACAACCACGCCCGCCACCACTTTTCACCGCCCCAGAAACCCAACCACCACCACCATCGTCACCGGCGCAACCCGCCGGCGACCCAAGGAAAACCCAGCAAACAAAACTATAAAAAAAAAAAAAATTTAAACACCACCGCTGCCACCGCTTACCTCCACCATCGAGCCGCCTGCGGAGAGCCGCCGTCCGCCACCCACGCTCGGCTCCGGCCAAGCGAGCATCCCCGCTGCGCCGTCACTGGAGACCTTCCTCCCGTGCATCCGCGGCCGGGAGCACCGCCTCCGCCTCCGCGAGTGCTGCCCCCGTGTCGCTGTGCGACCCCACCGCTGACCGCCGCAGTCCCCCCGCCGAGACTGCGCCACCACCTGCCGGAAAACCCGTTTCCTCAGACCCCCATCTCGCCTCCTTCCGCCTCCGCGGTGCGCCTACCAGCGCCACCGCCCAGGATCCGCCGACGAGACCCGTACGACCTTCCCCTGGCCGACCGAAACCCCTTCTCCGGTCCTCTGCCGCCTGGCGTTGCCCCTCGCCGCCGGCCGAACAAAACCCACGCCGCCGTTCTCCGATCTCCGCGCCGCCCGTCGTCCCTCACGCTCCTCCCCCTAGCCTCCGCTTCTCCGCCCCTCACCCGAACTTCGCCGACCCTGTCGCCGTCCCTTTCCTCCTCTCGCTCCATCCTCTCTCCCTCTCTTCCTCCTGATTTTATTTTTTTCTTCTCTTTTCAATAGTCTCTTTCTCTCTCTCCCTCTTTGTTTCTTTGATATTGATGGGGGGCACAGCTCAGTGAGCTTACCTCTTCTGTTTATTTATTATTTTTGTTTCGTTTTTGTTTTCTTATAGTTTGTTTGTTTTTGTCTCTATTATGTATGTTCTTGGGTTCCGTTTCTTTTTTTTGTTTGTATAAATTGCTACTGAAGTCTGCTCTTTCCCAAAGGAAAGAGAGGACCAAAGTTAATATAAAATTAAAACTTATTATTTTTTACAGTTCTGAGTTCTTATATTTATTTATTAAAAGATATTTTATTATACTATTATATTTTCAGTGTAGATATGTAGACATGGTTGCACAACTAATTCGTATTAACATATGATTAGTAATTATATTATTATTATTATTATTTCTATCTAAAACTATAGTTTTGACTAAAAATCGATTGTCCGTAATTTCAAAATATATATATTTAAATATTTTTTCCTATTACATTATAGTCTTCAAGTATCAAAACTATTTCTAAAATGGTTATAAGAATTTATTTATCAAATATTCCTTCGATTATCTTGCGGTCCATGACTAATCCTATTTCTCCCATCCTCTCGCCAATTCTGTCCTACCATATGTCCACCCTAACCAATTTGACCCTTCTGGACCCAAAGGAACTGTCCGTACCACCGATCGAGGTCATCTCGCACAGTTGTTGCACCAAAGTTGCAGATCGTGCCACCTTGAGCATCGCAGCACACCAGGCGCTCTACCAGGCAAGACACCTTGCCATTAGCTGTTTAATTATTGTAGCTCATATTTCATGCATTTACTTATTTTCTTTATGCAAAATAAACTGTGATACATGGCATAACTGTTCATTCATATTTCCTGCTGTGTATTATGTTTCTTACAAATTAAACCTAGATTTAAGGGACCACCATGTGTGTTGCATTCATTGGCCTTGACACGTGGTAACACGAAGTTGTGTGTCGCATGTAGAACACGGAAGTGCGTGATTGGCTGGCCACCAGTACGTACAAGCCGTGCGATAGGAATAACCGCTAATAGAGGTTGCATGCTAGTTTGACTTAGCGGTTATAGTGGTTTGTGTTGTGGATACAACACAGTAGGCATTGGGCGGGGAGGATAATTCCTTAGCGTATGGGCTTCGATGCACTTCCCTTGTGACCCGAACTCTCCGCTGGAGATACGGGGTTGATGACCCAAGATTACTGACGGCCACTGACGATTCTGCGGAACGTCATGCTCTTCCTGCTGGGGCCTCTGGTGCCCAAGGGAGACTACGCCGATCCTATTCAGCCAGGGCCCATGCGTAGGAAGGATTGTTCTTAACAATATTCACTTAGTATGGTAGGCTACCCTATCCGTTAGGTACGAGTACTTTTGGTTTGGGTACTTGTATCTGACCGTAACTTGGAACAATAACTTGTCGCGGATTAGTTCGTCACATCTTGTCCTTGTTTGGTTGTAGGTGTGACTTACTACTTCGATGAGAAGGTATTGAACCTTGTTGGGGTCCGGATACCATATCGGATTCTTAGCATGGAAAGATACGTCGCCGTGAATTAGTTTACCATCTCCTGTCCTTGTTTGGTTGGGGGGATGGTACGCTCGTTCAGTAGGTGCGTATTGGACTATGTTATAAATTCGATTGACTTATTTATTTGAGCAATATTTATTCAGTTTATATGGCATGCTATTATGTGTCTTGTTACGTCCCTCTGAGGACCTGGTTGTCTTGCCAGGTGTGTGCTATTATCTTTCGCAGGTGTTCTAGCTGTGATCTTCGCTATTTCTTCGAGGATGATTGCATTTGGATCGTCTTCGCTTCGCTCGCCACTCATTTCATTTTCTATGTACTTTTCCTTATTTTGTTGGTAGTGGATTTGTCTCCGCCCAACATATTGTATCAAGACAAATTTATTCTCATTATATGATCTTTTATTCATTTATTCTGTGTGGATGAGATTAGTTGTGGTTTTACTACATTTTACAGCTTATGTATTTATACGAGGCTTCCATATATTGGAGTATACTTCGTATGAATACAGCTGGCATGTCTACGTTCCTAGTCCTACGTATTTTGGGACTGGGGCGTTACAGCGTCACCCACACCTCGCGTAGGGTGTTGCAGACACCCCATTACCAGTTATCCAGGTTGGACGGCATGACTCTCCGTTGAGTACATCGCGGATTGCCGGGCCAAGTGGATAACCATCTCTTGCTTCCCTAGCCGATCATATATCGCTCTAATAATTCAAAACACCTTTTTACTTTATTTGTCATGTCTTATATTCCAGTTTCAGCTTTACTTACTATACTTTCACCATGCTATAATTCATTCTCATATGCTCTATCTGTCTTTTATACTGTACCATGGTTATGGGACTAAGTTCCATTTGAAAGAAGGGTTACAACCCCGGTCCTTGTTTGGTTTAAGGGTTGTAACTCGGCTTTCAAATGGTTCCCAAGTCACCGATATCTTTGTCTTGTATTTCATTATTACTGTCTTTTATAGTATTTCTCAATTCATATGGAACTGCTGTTGGTGTTTTGTACTTGCTCATTTTCCTGACAGGATACCGTTGACAAATTTTACAGATGACTCTGAGACTGACTGCCCGACCTACTACGGGGTTGAGTCTGATGAGCTAGACTTAGACCGTGGCTTATTGGTAGAGCCACTGGACTTCGCTCACCCTGAGTAGCCTAGTTAGTTAGGTTTGCCTGGCCTGCGAACCAGCTAGTACATTTTCAGTTGTAGTATCTTTATACTTATATTATCTGAGACTCTGGATGTTGTGTTAGCTTTGACTTGTGGATTTGGACTCGTTTCCTGTTTATCTATCATATCTATCTCTTTTCATGCTATCTACCTTAGCTTTGATTATGTGATTGAGACTGTATTGCTATGTCACCTCCATTCGGAGTGTATATAACTGTACAGGTACATTTATCTGTTTTAGTCGTAGTATTTACAGACCCTATATACAGCGTTCTACTGTCGATTCTGCGGCGTAAGCTGGACGTAACCACGTGCTCGTGCCCCTCATCAGGGTATGGGTCATGACACGTTTTTGTGGTGGCCCATGCAGGTCAGTGTCGCAACTAGTGCGAACTCATAATGGTGCTCGACTTAGAGTGCTAATTACGAGCCTGCAATTAGGATGTAGGATTAGGGTATGATAGGAGTTACTCAATCACATGCTAGGAAATTTCTGATCTTTTGATTACCATGACAAATTCTTTTTGCATTGAATTTAATTGTCCGTCTTTGATATTCCTCTCATGTGCCATATTGATTCCTTGTTTCAACATATCCTCAGGATGACGATTACTCGCTCTCAGGCAGCGGGTTCTAGCGCTGTACCAGGGAGGCCCGATCCGGCAGGAGGTCTTCCACCTCCGGCTGCAGGAGCAGCAGTGGCTGATCCGGCAGGTCTTCCACCACCGACTGCAGGAGTAGCAGTGGCAGTCCCAGGAGGTCTTCCACCCCCAGCAGCGGGAGCTACAGCTGAGGGAGCTGCGACCACAGTTCCTGCCCTTCCGTCGGAGCAGCAGCAGCAGCGACGATTCTGGGAGGTCTTCCACCTCCAGCAGCGGGACCGTCTATGGTTATTCCTGATGTTCTTCTACCGCCGCCTCCGATACCGGCAGATGCTCAGGGTATGATGTCCCTACTGCAGCAGATGCTGCAGACGCAGAGAGCACAGGCAGAGGCAAAGCACCGTCAGGCAGAGGTGCAAGCGACAGACGATGGAGAACTCGCACCAGTTAGCTATGGTAGCAATGGAGAGAGGTGCACCGGCTACAGTTCAGGGAGCACCAGCACAGCAGCAGGGCCAGGGGAGGCCCGGTACGCATCTCGACTTCAGGAAGACGAACCCACGAGATTTCAGGGGTACCGAGGGTATCCTATACGCGGACGACTGGCTAGAGGATGTCCAGCGGAGTCTGGAGTTGGCAGAGGTTCCGAGAGCTCTGTGGGTGACTTCTGCAGCGAGCCAGTTCTTTGACATAGCATTGACTTGGTACCGCACGGATCCGCGTGCGTCGGTGAGAGGTATATCTTGGGAGGACTTCAGGAAACTCTTTAAGGAGAAGTTCTACCCAGATGTAGACTTGACAGCTCTGGAGGGGAAGTTTGTTAGTTTGGTGCAGGGGAACTCGTCGGTGGACGAGTATGCAGCAAAATTCTTCCGCCTGAGCAGGTTTGCACCCAGTTTGGTTCAGGATGAGGGGTGTAAGGCCTGGAAGTTCAGGAGGGGTCTCATTCATATAGTGCGCACTCGCACATCTGGGCGACGAGATGCGACATTTGAGCAGATCTTGATGGAGGCTCAGATTCCAGAGGAGGACTTCGGCCTCAAGCCGAAGAGGAGCAGTGACGCTCTGGGATCCAGTTCGAGTGCAGGGCCAGCGAAGCGTCCACATTTCCAGCAGAGGCAGTTCCAGCAGTATCAGCCTCAGTTGCAGATCCAGCAGGCACCGGCGCGTGCCCAGCAGCATCAGGGTCAGGGTCAGGGCCAGAGGCCAGCTGCACAGTGCAACTTCTGCGGGAAGCCAGGGCACACTAGAGAGGTGTGCAGAAAAAAATTGGGCGCCTGCTTATACTGTGGGGTGTCCGATCACCAGCTGAAGGACTGCCGTATTCACGGAGTCAGAGGAGTTCAGGACAGAGCACAGCCAGCCAAAGGACCAGCAGTTCAGCAGAGGGGTCCTCCACTTCAGACTCAGCAGCAGCATTTTCAGCAGCACCAGAGGGGAGCCCCTGCGGGCAGAGTGTTTGCCCTGACAGCAGGAGAGGAGGCAGAGCCAGTAGGTGATATAGTGGCAGGTCATGTTCTTCTCGATTCATTTCCTGCGTTTACCTTATTTGATTTCGGTGCCTCGCATAGCTTTGTGTCTGTCTCCTTTGCTCTCAGACACAATATTATTGCTGAACCCTTGGGTAGGACTTGCAAGATATTGACCGGGGGAGGCATCATCCTGGTCAACAATATCTGCAAGGGGAGGAGAGTTACTGTAGGAGGCCGAGTTTTGGGTGCGTGCATGCTTGCTCGTAATGCCGCTTCCGAGGTACGATGTGGTACTCGGAATGGATTGGTTGAGCACGCACCATGCTACTATAGATTGTAGAGGTGGTAGGATTTTGTTTAGGCCGTCGGGAGAGCCAGAGGTTGTGTTTTCCAGAGGAGCAGCTGAGCCGGGTAGATGGGTTCTGCGGAGCTTTACTGGCGGGACAGGCATTGTCGCATCCGTTGATTGCTGATTTCATAGATGTTTTTCCAGAGGAGTTGCCTGGGATGCCGCCGGATAGAGACATTGAGTTATCTATAGACCTAGTGCCAGGTGCTGAGCCCATTTCACAGCACGTCTATAGAGTCAACAACAGCGAGTTGGCAGAGCTGAAGAAGCAGGTCGACGAGCTGCAAGACAAGGGATTCATTAGATCCAGTTCATCGCCTTGGGGAGCGCCAGTCCTGTTTGTGCCCAAGAAGGATGGTACGATACGTATGTGTATCGATTACAGGGCGCTCAACAACCTTACTATCAAGAATAAGTACCCATTGCCGAGGATCGACGACTTGTTCGATCAGCTGAGCGGCGCCAAGGTGTTTTCGAAGATAGATCTGAGATCGAACTATCATCAGCTGAAGGTGAAGAAGGAAGACGTTCCGAAGACAGCTTTTCGGACTCGGTACGGCCAGTACGAGTTCACAGTGATGCCTTTTGGGTTGACCAACGCCCCAGCTGTGTTCATGAACTTGATGAACAAGGTATTCCATCAGTACCTTGACAAGTTCGTGGTGGTCTTCATAGACGACATCCTGGTTTACTCGAAGACGCCAGGGGAGCACGAGGAGCATCTGAGGATTGTGCTCGAGACCTTGAGAAAGGAGCAGTTGTATGGGAAGTTGTCGAAGTGTGAGTTTTTCCTGGACCAGGTCGAGTTCCTAGGTCATGTTGTGACCGAGCACGGGATCTCCGTAGACCAGAAGAAGATTGCTGCAGTAGAGTCTTGGTCTACGCCCAGTACAGTTGCCGTGATTCGGAGCTTTCTGGGATTAGCGGGCTACTATCGAAAGTTTGTCCAAGATTTCTCGTGGATCGCGGAGCCGATGACTAGACTCACCAGGAAGGACGTGGAGTTCGTCTGGACTGAGGAGTGTCAGGCCGCCTTCGATGAGCTGAAGAAGAGGTTGACATCAGCTCCTATCTTGACATTATCGTCTGGGACCGGTGGTTTCTCGATTTACAGCGACACTTCTGGCCGGGGTCTGGGTTTTGTACTTCAGCAGCACGGGAAGGTGATTGCCTATGCATCTAGGTAGTTACGTCCTCACGAGAAGAACTACCCGACTCACGATCTGGAGTTAGCCGCTGTCATCTTTGTCCTGAAGTTGTGGAAATACTATCTGTACGGAGAGCGGGTTGAGATCTTTACTGACCACAAGAGTTTGAAGTACGTGTTCACTCAGAAGGAGCTGAATATGAGGCAGAGACGTTGGCTGGAGCTGATAAAGGACTTTGATATCGCCTTGCAGTACCATCCAGGGAAGGCCAACGTAGTTGCAGATGCCTTGAGCAGGTATCCAGTGGCTATGTATCTGACATCAGACCGTCATCTTTTGGCCGACCTGGATAGTTTGGGAATCGAGGTGATCATTCCAGACATGGAGGTGCAGATGTGGGGTTTACAGATTCAGTCTGAGTTGATGGATAGGGTCAGATCAGCGCAGTTTGATGATGTTGCCCTGAGGTACATCAGGGAGCAGGTGCAGAGAGGGTTGTTTGATGATTTCTCCATTGCCGAAGATGGGTCGCTGCGGCACAGTGCTAGACTGTGCGTTCCGAGTGGGAAGCTTCGGGAGGAGGTTCTTCAGGAGGCTCATCACTCTCAGTACTCTATGCATCCTGGTGCCAACAAGATGTACAGAGACCTGAGAGAGCACGTTTGGTGGTACGGCATGAAGCGCGAGGTGGCTCAGTTCGTATCTCGCTGCTTGGTTTGTCAGCAGGTGAAGGCCGAGAGGCAAAGGCCTGGTGGACTGCTACAGCCACTACCCATTCCAGAGTGGAAGTGGGAGCACATCACCAAGGACTTTGTGTCCGGACTTCCACGGTCTCCAGGAGAAAAAGATGCAATTTGGGTCATAGTTGATAGATTGACCAAATCGGCCCACCTTTTGCCTTTCAAGGTGGGATTGTCTACGGAGAGGTTGGCAGAGCTGTGTATTCGTCAGATCGTGCGATTGCATGGGGTTCCTGTGAGCATAGTTTCAGATCGAGATAGCCATTTCACTTCCCACTTCTGGAGGAGTTTACAGGCTAGCTTGGGCACCTCGTTCAAGTTCAGTACTGCTTATCACCCCCAGACAGACGGGCAGTCGGAGAGGACTATCCAGACCTTGGAGGATATGCTTCGTATGTGTGTGCTAGATCTCGGGGGTTCTTGGGAGGACCATCTCCACCTGGTAGAGTTTGCTTACAACAACAACTACCAGGCCAGTATAGAGAAGTCGCCATTCGAGGCTCTATACGGACGAAGATGCCGTACTCCCTTATCTTGGGACGATATTGGCGAGAGGGTGCTGCTTGGACCAGAGATGGTGGTGGATGCAGCTGAGAAGGTCCGGCTGATTAGAGACAGACTTCGGGTGGCTCAGGATAGGCAGCGGCATTGGGCCGATAGCCACCGGAGACCGTTAGAGTTTGAGGTTAGTTTCAGTTCCTGTTTGTGTTTTGTCTGTCCTGTGTGCTGAGTTTGTTCTATGTCTTGGCTGGCGCTTTGGTGTTCCTGAAGATTTCTCTGACACGGGGCACGATTCGCTTTAGCGGAGACGGAAAGCTTAGTCCGCGCTACATCGGACCTTTCACCATTCTTGAGAGGGTCGGTGCAGTGGCTTACCGGCTAGACTTGCCGCCTACGCTAGAAGGGGTACACAACGTGTTCCACGTGTCGCAGCTGAGACGGTACGTGGCGGACCCCAGCCATGTATTGGATCATTCAGCGATCGAGGTAGGGCCTACTCTTCACTATCCAGAACAGCCGGTTGAGATTCTGGATCGTAGGGAGAAGGTGCTCCGGAACCAGGTTATACCCTTGGTTCGCGTTGTATGGAGGCATCACTCTCCAGGTGAGTCTACCTGGGAGAGAGAGGACGACATACGGGAGCGTTTCCCCTATCTCTTCGAGCCCTGAGGTATAATTTCTGTTCCTGCATTGTGATTCATTGTATGTTTGTTTTAATTTTGAGGACAAAATTTTTTTAAGGTGGATAGATTTGTCACCCACAGTTTTCATGAACAGGGGTATTTTGATAATTTTCCACTTTAAAAATTATTTTTGGAATTATTTAATTATTATTTGTATTATTTTGGGGTTATTTGAATCGGGTTCGAATTTCAACTCATTCCGACTTGTTTTGACTTGTTTCGGGGACCCGGGTAGTTTTGACCTTAGCGGGCCCACACACTAGCTAGCCATGGCCCACAATATTACCATCAATAGTTAGAGGATTTTATCATGACTCCATGGATTAGGTTAGACCTAATTAGTACACTAGATTAACATTTTTAACCCCCAAACCCTAAGCAACCTTGTGTAGGACTAATAGAACAATTAGAGGGGCAAACTTGTAAATACCAAAAGGGGGATTTTGGGCATAGTTGGCCGGCCACTAGGTGTAGGGGTAGAGAGGAGAGAGAAACCACTTTCCTTTCATTCTCATCCATTTTTTCTTCTTCTTCTCCAAAGGCTCCTTCCCCTTTTGAAAGATCACCATTGATTTCTTCTCCAAACTTGGTAATCTCTTCTCCAAATCTATTTCCCTCTCATGTAGATTGGTTAGGAACCCAATAGGAATGATTCCCATGGTTGTGTCCTCCATTAGAGACCATTTTGTGTCTATTTGGATATTTCTAGGGGTGTCCACATGTAGGATTGTATCCCAATAGGAAAAGCCCCCTTTTGGACACATGGATATTGTTTTAATATTATTTTTTGGTGTTGTTCTTACTAATATTCCAGATTTTACATGTTTTTAGAATGAGTTTCTCCATGTATCTAAATGTATCATATTCATTCCTATGTATATATATATATATATATATATATATATATATATATATATATATATATATATCATTCTATATATATATATATATATATATATATAGAATGATATATATAGAATGATATATATATATATATATATATATATATATATATATATATATATATATATATATCATTCTATATATATATATATATATATATATATATATATATATATATATGTATATATATAATATATATATATATATATATATATATATATATATATGGTGGATAATTTGTGATGTGGTGTGTAGTTGTTGTGCTTGGGGGAGAGCAGCCATGGTCGGCCATGGGGGTGTGTATGAGTGTTGTGTGGGTGTATGTGTAGTGGTGGTGTTTGTGGTTATGTTTGTGTGTAAGTGGAAGAGTTAGAGGTGAGTTGTGAGAGAGTGATAGAGGGATAGAGAGAGTGGGATTTGAAGAGGCAAGAGGAGGAAGATATGCTGCTGAATCCAGCAGGATTAGGGGGGCACACAGCCCCATGGCAGCCCCCAAATCCTATATGACAGCCCTTACAAATTGCCTTCACAAAACAGTCCAACATGCCCCAAACAACCATCACCTTGCTGTCCCTAAACACAGCCTTGTTCAGTCCCATTTCAGCCATTGTATTGGCCCTCAAATCACTCCATTAGCTGTCCAATACCTGTCCCCATTTCCAGCCCCCATAGCATCCATTAGCTGTCATAAAACAGCCCCTTAAAATCACCTATATGCTGTCCTAACACAGCCATATAACCCCCCATAAACCTGTCCATATTCAGCCATAAGTTAGCCTACAAATCAACCCTTGCATCCCCATTCAGTCCACTATATTGGCTGTCCCATTTAGCCCATCAAAACACCACAAAACCATCCCATTCATGCCACAGATTTCAGTCCCTAATGGCTGTCCTTGTTGGCCCATGACACCACCACAATAACCACTTCAAATCAGTCCAAAACACTACAAAATAGTCCCCCAATTCAGCCCCCACTTGCCTCTCAAATCTGTCCAGTTATTACCAATGTGTGTGTGTGTATTGTGAGATGTGTGTGTGTGTTTTGTGAGGTATTAGTGAGTGAGACTAGTACCCTATAGTATAGCCTACATCGAAACTAGTAGGAAACCTATTAGGAAACCTATAGAGAAGCCTATGAGTGTGAGGAATACCATGTGAGGGTCGTGTATGAGTGGTGTAGATGAGTGTGGTATGGAAAAGGGTAAATTCATGAGATAGAATAAGGTAATAAGGTAAACCTATACCCCGTATCCTAACATGGCCTAGATACCTAGGATACCCAAATTTCTTGGTAGATAAACCTTAGATAGGTTGATATCTAGCTACCCTAAGGAGCCTAGACTAGTATCGTGGGTTTTTGCAAGGTTTCATTGGTATTGGGCAAGGTATCGGGATTTACCTTAGAAGGATAAATGCTAGTTTTGCCTAGGAATATGGTATTTGTGTTAGAAGCCTAAAATGGAGTTAGAACTTGATTCCCGTGGTTGGTAATGATCAAATATGGTACCCAAAGACTAGTTTTGACGTCGGTTGACCTTTTTGACCGAAAGTCAACAAAAGTCAACCGAGAGTCAAACTTAGCCTTTAAGCGACCCGATTTGACCGAAACCAACCCAGAGTTGACCAGTTGACTGAAAGTCAACAGTTGGTCAACGTTAGACTAGTTTGACCTAGAGTTGACCAGAGTTGACTTTTTGACCAAAAGTCAACTGTAGTCAACCGTTGATCCCGATTGACCTAGTTTGACTTGGAATGACTTACAGTGACCTAGTATGACCTAGTATGAACCAGTATGGCCTAGTATGACTCAGTCTGACCTAGATTGACCTAGTATTGACTTAGACTTGCATTCATGGATTATATTAGTTTTCTTTTTCAGTGTTAAGCCCTGTTTGACTCATAGTATCTTATTTTAGGTCTGTGATCACTCTGAGCGTCTGTTCACTCTATCAGCTCAGGACCACAGGGGAGTACATTCACTGATAGTTTTCATTATCTTGATATCTACTATATCCGATTCAGTAGTAGTGTCTTACTTGATTCTCGACACGATAGTTCACGGACTAGTATTATCGGATCCCGGTCATAAGATGTCATTCCTAGATTTCTTGGGATACTGATACTTTCTTGGTCTTGATTCTTGTACTTGTATTAACGCCGATTCTTGAAGAGGACTTGCTCCTCTCTTAGGGAATCCTGCGTCATGACGTGCTATGACCGGATCCGTTTTACTATTCGGGGATGGGGAAATTATTAGGGGTTATGTGATCAAGCCTTCTTGTAACTACATTTTGCTAGCGTCACTCTCACCTCACGTAGGGTGTTGCAGACACCCCATTACCAGTTATCCAGGTTGGACGGCATGACTCTCCGTTGAGTACACCGCGGATTGCCGGGCCAAGTGGATAACCATCTCTTGCTTCCCTAGCCGATCACATATCGCTCTAATAATTCAAAACACCTTTTTACTTTATTTGTCATGTCTTATATTCCAGTTTCAGCTTTACTTACTATACTTTCACCATGCTATGATTCATTCTCATATGCTCTATCTGTCTTTTATACTGTACCATGGTTATGGGACTAAGTTCCGTTTGAAAGAAGGATTACAACCCCGGTCCTTGTTTGGTTTAAGGGTTGTAACTCGGCTTTCAAATGGTTCCCAAGTTGCCGATATCTTTGTCTTGTATTTTATTATTACTGTCTCTTATAGTATTTCTCAATTCATATGGAACTGCTGTTGGTGTTTTGTACTTGCTCATTTTCCTGACAGGATACCGTTGATAAATTTTACAGATGACTCTGAGACTGACTGCCCGACCTTCTACGGGGTTGAGTCTGATGAGCTAGACTTAGACCGTGGCTTATTGGTAGAGCCACTGGACTTCACTCACCCTGAGTAGCCTAGTTAGTTAGGTTTGCCTGGCCTGCGAGCCAGCTAGTACATTTTCAGTTGTAGTATCTTTATACTTATATTATTTGAGACTCTGGATGTTGTGTTAGCTTTGCCTTGTGGATTTGGACTCGTTTCCTGTTTATCTATCATATTTATCTCTTTTCATGCTATCTACCTTAGCTTTGATTATGTGATTGAGACTGTATTGCTATGTCACATCCATTCGGAGTGTATATAACTGTACAGGTACATTTATCTGTTTTAGTCGTAGTATTTACAGACCCTATATACAGCGTTCTACCGCCGATTCTGCGCCATAGGCTGGACGTAACCACGTGCTCGTGCCCCTCATCAGGGTGCGGGTCGTGACAACCACCTCCAACGGTGAATGATCCTCACAACCAGGATATAATAGAGTCCTTGCATTCTCCAGCAACTCCATGAACTGTGCAACATCGACGTTCGGTGCCTCCTCAGGTGCATCATGAACAAAACTAGGCCCTGCAGCATTGAAAACCATGTTCACGCACCCGTCGTCGTATGCATGATTATCTGAAACAAAATTAGGTCCCGCATGCATATATGGCTCAACATAAGGCTCCGGCTCTGATGCTAAAGACACAAGTTCTCCGTGTGCGGTCCACTGATAGTAATTAGGCGTAAAACCCTTCGAGTACAAATGATATGTCACTTCCACTTCTGGATAATATTTCACGTTATGACATTTCATACACGGACACTTAATTTTGGTGCCGTCCATGTACTGAGGGAACGCCTTAGCAAACTGCAGGAACTGCTCTACTCTCGCTATGTATTCATCCCGCACACCACACATATCATCAGGACGACGATTGTACATCCATGAACGATTTCGCAAGTAGTAATTCATATCCATTTGGAAATAATTCTGCAAAGATGGACACACATTATCCAACAGGCACAAATTCGTATATTATGTCTTATTAGGGACACACATTAGTAGCGGACAGTTACTAATAACAATGATATGCAATCTAGGTCAAACTAGGTTGTACTAAGTCAAACAAAGTCAAACAAGGTCAACCTAAGTCAAACAAAGTCAAACAAGGTCAAAGTAGGTCAAGGGTTGACCTATAGTTGACTTTGTCAACTCTTAGTCCAATCTAAGTCAAATATCCTATTTCTTGTCATTACCTACCAAGGTACCGTTTACCTTATCGCTATTGGTATCCCAATACCAATACCTTAAGTTGGTACCCTTTACCTTATCGCTATTGGTACCCTTTATCTTATCGTTATTGGTATCCCAATACCAATACCGCGGTAACATGGTTGGTACATTAAGGGTCTTTGACAAGGTGACATGTTGTGAAAAAATATATCCTTATATATACTTCTCCTACGGATATATCTTTTCATAACATGTCACCCTCTCAGTCATATCCCAACTAATAAATAGTCAACCTTGGTCAAACAAGGTCAAATCTAATATATCCTTACTAATTTACAGTTTACAGGAACCCAATGTTAAAACATTCATTCAACTCATTAGGAAGAACAAAACTCAGGTATAGGAATTAAACCATTCACTTGGTTAACAGTCAATTCAATTTCAGTTATTCAAGGGAATCAGTTGACACATTCAGTGGATTTATCTCAGGAATAGGAAAACCAATCTCAGTCCTATTTACAGTTTAAGGAAAATGAAATCTATATTTCTTTTGAAAACAGTGTATACAAAAAGGGAAATCAGAGTCTCAGGTTTAACACAGTGAAGTGATATATGTATCAAGAATATTACTGAATGTTAAAGGAAACAGTGGCAGACATTTGTGTTCAAGTGTCAATGCAAACAGTGAGCTAACTAACATTAAGAAATCTGGAATTATATTAACAGTTGCAAAGGAAAGAAAATTCAGTGAGCTAATAACTGGAATGGGAAACAGTGAGCTAACATGAAATCAGTGAACAAGGAAACTGAGAATACATCTCAGGAAAATAGGAAGGGAAATCAGTTCCCAGTCCTGCATGTCTTCGAGAACCAACACACAGTCCAATTTCTCATACTCAAACATATAGCCTATTCTAATTAAGCAATCCTGCAGTAAACACAAACTAGAAAATGTGGGGATCATTATAACTCATCAAAAGGAATCAGTTCAATTCAGTTCAAGGAAGAATAACAAACCAAATTCCTGAGTTTTCATCAAACCAATTTAAATCGAACCCCACGTCCAATATCCTATTCTTAAATCACAAGCCTAATCAGAAATGAAAAAAAGAATTAACAGGTACTAACACATGTGTTACAACCAATGATAACTGAACAACAATTAGAAATCAAAACTGATTCATGAGTATCAGTCAACCCATTGAAACCAACTCGAGTCAAAATTCCATTCCCATATCATAAAACTTAATTTAATAAGTAAAGATCAATCTATCATAGGCTAATACACATGTAGGAGTAATATTGGTACCTAAAACATTAGTTAGAATCAGATTAACAGGATTGACATAGGAAAAACCTGAAACGTATCATGTATCAGTCATGTAAAGTCAACCCACATATGTTCGAATCTCATATCATAGCAACGACCCATTCTCAATGTAAATATCAACTAACATAGATTAACAACATGTCTAGGAATCAAATCTAGCATTTAAATCACAATTTAAACCATTTAAACTAGGAATAAATCTGTGTGTGTGTGTGTATGTGTTTGTGTCTGTGTGTGTGTATGTGTGTGTGTCCGTGTCCATGTGTGTCCGTGTGTGTATGTGTGTGTGTCTGTGTCTGTGTCTGTGTGTGTGTGTGTGTGTCAGTGTCCGTGTGTGTCCGTGTGTGTATGTGTGTGTGTCCGTGTCCATGTGTGTGTGTCCGTGGGAGAGGAGGAGGAGGAAGGAGAGGAGTTAGGTTAGGGTTTACCTGAGGAAGAGGATGAGGAGCTCGGATTGGAGGAGGAGGAGCTCGAGGAGGAGGATCTCGAGGAGGAGGAGCTCGCCGGAGGGGAAGGGAGTCGCCGGGGGGGAGGGGGTCGCCGGGGGGGAGGGCACTGACAGAGGGGGAGGGAGTCGCCAGGGGGGTGGGGGGAAATTAAAATTTTTGGGTTTTCGAGTGAGAGTGAGGGGAAAAGAAGGCAGCGGCGTGCCCTAAGTAAAATAACTTAGCGACGTCACGTGTTGACGTCGCTAAACGTCGCAACCATGACGACATATACTTATAATATGTCGCTGAACGTCGCTATTCAGCAACGTAGTATACTCCTGTCGCAGAACGTCTCTAGTCAGCGACGTTTTGCGACGTGTTTATAAAGATGTCGCTACTGGCGACGTAATTTCTTGCCGTCGCTACATTACGTCGCTATTTGATGATATTTTAGCAGTGATCCTTGTGTTTGTAAGTATACTCTAGTATATTGTGTAGCCTAACTATTTTTACCGCAAGTCCAGAAACTATTTTTGATACAATATATGCCATGCTAATTTTTAGGATAGGCCCTGGTTAGTGTGTCATTTTATCGCGAGAGCATTTGACCTTCCTCAAAATATTTTATAGTTTTTGTCCACTGTCCCTTAGCATTAGTATCCCAAAGAATAGCTTTAGAGGCAAAGCCCCAAAAACCCCAGAAGGGGCTTTGTACCCCCGACCCCATCCGTTGATCGGACAACAGAACATTTGCCACCTCCCTGTAGAATATTGTCGATAATTGATGGATAGAAGCCCAGATTGACTATTGTACTCATGTATGCTCTAATAGGCCCTACTTTTAGTTCAGTTTGAGCCAATATTGATCATTTGTCATGATTTCGTAATTTATGTTAGAACTTTTATAGGATTCATCGGATCACATTTTTGTAGAATGATATATGCTGATGTTTGGATTCCCGTATGAGCTAAAGAGCAATAGTTAGCTATAGTATAGGTTGGGTTTTAGATAGAAACTGGAACCCATTATATTGACATATAAGAAACTATAAGATTGAGGTAATTATTGGTAATATGAATACTTAAAAGAATCAATTCATAATTACCTTGTTCCTAAAAGCTTATTTTGTATCCATGCTATATATTGCCACGATACACTTTGAGTATTACTCCACTTATTACACCGAGGTTCTCTCACTTACATGTTGCACCGAGGTGCCCTACATGTCCTCTCTCTCTCTCTCTCTCTCTCTCTCTCTCTCTATATATATATATATATATATATATATATATATATATATATATATATATATATATATATATATATATATATATAGGAGCGGATCAAAAGCCCCCTTAGAAAACACCCTAAAAACCCCCCTCACTCTAATCCGTAATATTAATGTTAATATTAATTTTAATGTTAATATTAATTTTTTTAATTTTTATATTAATGTTAATGTTAATATTAATGTTAATGTTAATATTAATTTTAATGTTAAATATAATATTAATTTTAGTATTTAATGTTAATATTAACATTAATATTAACATTAAACTTAATATTAACATTAATATTAACATTAATATTAACATTAAATTACGAATTAGAGTGAGGGGGTTTTTAGGGAATTTTCTAAGGGGGCTTTTGATCCGCTTCCTATATATATATATATATTTTAAATATATATATATATATATAAATATATATATATTTTTATATATATATATATTTAAAATATATATATATATATATATATATATATATATATATATATATATATATATATATTACCTGTATGAATATTCATATTTTAGATTAGTAGTCATAGCGTATAATATAAATCGTTTTTGGTGTGCTACATCTACGCTCATAATGAATCTAGGTTGGAATTGTAATGTCTTGTCCAGCTCAATTCAACAGGATGAATCAAAACGCAATGGCGTTTGAACTAGGCCATGCAGCGACTTGCTTGAAGTCCCGCTCGGTCGAGGCAATTCCTCGTTCAAGTGGATGACTTTGATAAACTTGGCTCAGCTTCGCCTGCACATCGAATTAATTGGATGTTTTCTTATGTAATGAGTAGGTATGTCAATAAAAGAGAAGAACCTACATGGCTAAGATAATAATCACATTATGCGTCAGATTTGTGTAGAACTTGGAAGTGTCACACTTGTTGCCTAGTTTGTGTTTCATGACATATTTTCTAACTGGCACTCGACCAATGGGTTTCACGACTTGCAAAAAGAGAGTTTTCCTAAGTCGTAGTATTCAAGTTCGCACGGGTTCAATGATTGTCATATAGAGTATGGCATGGTTTGGGGCACGGTTTGAAACATGATTGGTCAAGTTAAGTAGGAGGGCTATCAAATAGTCGCTCTCGAGTTGAGTTAAGAATGTGAGTCAATTCAAATGACATAAAGACTATTCAATACTTGTTTCTAGGTTTTCAGAGATGTTACATGGAAAGTTATTGTACCGATCATCGTGATAGTCGCTAACTTGGGATCTGTATTGAGTATGGAAGAAAAGATGAGGAACAAAGGATTTAAGAATGCATTATACGTGCGTGGTCATGGACAACTTGTGCACAAGGATTTAAGAGTTCCTTGAATGAATCACCCAGACACCGGGATCGTGTCGACCTATGAGAAACTAAAGTAGCAAGTGGCTTCGAGATATTTAAAATAGGGCTCGCTACCTGACTTGAAAGGTTCGTCGTCTAAATCGGCTATAAAATAGCAAGTGGCTTCGGGAGCTTTTAAATCGGGTTTGCTACCCAACTTGAAAGGACCGCCATCTGACCAGGCTATACTCTAAGTTAGCTTGACATTGCCATTGACCTTTCATATAGATGAGTCGGTGTGCTTGCGTTAATTCGTGTGCACATTATTAGATTGAGTTGAGTTAATGGATGCACGAATTGTAACACAACTTAGAAGCCTAAAATTTTGCTTCGACAGAGACATGTGCTTCGGTACAATATGTGTAGTTATGGTTTGATAGCACGACACAGAGTCTTGAGTTACATTATTGTATCATGGTTTGAGCAGGGAAAGCTGAAAGGCAAAGGATGAGTATGATTCACATGGTCTCATAACACGATCACAAGGTTGACAGAAGTCGACCTTATAGTTACGCTACTGAAACTGATCCTAAGGTAAGGTTAGAAAGACCACAAAGTATACAAAGTGTAAGTTGCACTCACTAAAATAACGCGTTAGCTTTGTGTGGGTGGACGAGATGTCCTCCACCAGTATGATTGTGTACTAATACCCCACCTGTTTATATCCAGGTTATCGGTACTTGCTCGTTCGAGACGGAGCTCGCTTGGATGTGTTGAGGCATGAAGTTCCTTGATATTTTGAAGCATGCGGCCGTGTTGAAGACTTCACTTATATGTGACATAATATATAGACATCACCTTCATCAATTGTAAGCCTAAAGGCACGTTTGTATTAAGAGAGGAAAGAGTGCTGAGTGATTGTATTCAGAGAGTGTGAGCTTGAGTTATTTATAAACTTGGCCTCGTACCTTTATAATCTTATTTTCAATATCAATAAAGAGTATTATTTTTTACATATCTTTTGTTGTTTCAACTTTTTTGCTTTGACACTTTTGTGCGACTCAATCGTCTAGCTTCTTATCGGCTAATTTAGGTATTCGTCATGTACGAGCGCAACTTAGGCTCATGCGGCATCATGTCCGAGGACTTCGATTGAAACCCATAGGGCGATCGATTCTACAGAATCGAAATGTGGCAAAATGGTATCAAAGAATGGCTTTACATCCTTGGACTTCGATTGAATTCTTTTGAACTCTGATATTGTTGCATAAACTATTTCATTGACGCTCTCTTTCAAATGTTCCATGGGATATTCCATACAATAGGTCTAGATTTTTGTAAAATATCATACGTTGTATCATGTTGACAGAAAGATAGTTTCATGGAAGGCTTGGTTAGCTGAGTGGGCTAAGCAGTACCTACATAAGACTTGTGTCGATGTTAACAAGTTGTGTGTGGGATTCAAATTATTTCGGACGAGAATGAGTTTGACTTGATTTATAAGATGTTGAGTGGTTAACAATAAAGGTGCTATCAAAAGATGATATCGTCAATATGATATAAATGGATCGTGCTTGAACTGTTAAGGAATGGATCATTCAGAGATGAAAAGCTTATCTATTGTGATTTAAAATTTGTTTTGAGGAATTATTGAGTGACTCAATCCCTAAGTGATGTATGGAAAGCCATAGGGATGTCGATCGATTGAGGATTTGGGTTACCTATGGATCTATCAACAAGCAATATGATAATACAAAGCCTTAGATTGAGTGTCACTGAGTTAGTTGTGATCTTAATATTTTGGATGAGATTGGTTCGAACGAACAAGAAAACGATGCACATCGGATTTGGGATTGCGTGGATTATGGAATCAGAAATGATAGAGCAGATAAATTGATTAATGAAAAGATAATATGCAATGGAATTGATGACTCAGTCGAGAAAATCAATATAGATCATATTCGAAATATTGATACAGAATGGAACAAGATTGATTTTTGAATTTCACTAAGGAACATGATTGGAAGATGGCGTGCATGAAAATTTGATTGAAGATATGAGAACGACGCTAGAGATCTAATGAGCAATTTTTGAATGACTTGAGTTGGTATAGAACAATACGTTTGAAGGAATATGTTGCTCGATGACTTAAGATAGACATATAAAAAATGTGATTCTAGATTTGAACGAATTGATCAGGTAACTAGTTCGAAAGATAGCTAAAATGGAATTGATCTTGAATTTTTAAGAGTTGATCGTATATCCAGTTTAGATGATAGCATTGGTTACATAACTTGAAGTTTGTTACAAAGGAAGATCATTAGGTTATGTATATTATTAATGGTATTGAGGCATATCAAAGATCGATATACGATAACTTGGGGTATTCTGCTTTGATAAATAATGATCGTATCGAATGTTATTGTTTATAGATTCTATAATTTTGGGAAATTAATGGACTATGTGAAAGTATTGAATGTTTGGATGACTTGATTTGGTAAACTTAAAGAGTATATAAATAGATGTTAAGACGACTATGCAAAATAAAAATGTTGACTGATTTAATGATCAATGAGATAAAAATTATTACGACTCAACAATTGATGGTAGGCGACCTTATGATTTTACAATGAGATAGATGCACGAGGTTGAGGATTATTAGGATTTATATTTGAGGAAAGTTATGCTCGACGAAATTATGATTAAGATGTTACGATTTAGATTTGGAATTGACATTACGACTTGTGATTTTGTAGTCGAGGTATATGAGTTTGGATTGGTAGGTTTATCGAGTAAATCGAAGATACAATTTTGAGAGTTCTAGTTCGTTGAACCGTGTTGTGATCGAAGATGATTGTAGATGAACTAAACCTAGGAATATCTTTGCTGAAATGACTCGGACCATTGAACGAAATGTTGCAGATGCAAGTAGGAAGAATCTATGCTCGATGATTAGAAATCGAAGTGAGATAAGCTTGGGTAAGCCTATACTATCGACTATGGTTTGATATTAGGATTATGGGTGAGTGGCTTGATATTGGTTGCACGAATATATGACTTCGACTTTGGTCTAGTAAGTTAGCCTGGCAGTTAGATAGACGCCCCCGTGTCAAGAGATAGAATTTATGTGATTGACTTTAGCGAGAGTTGCCTGGGTAGATTATAGAGCTGGGTAGCTAGTTTATAGAATTGAGACATAAAAGTTGGACAAATAATCTTAGGATATTTTAATGAATGATAGGATTGGACTGGATGATATTTGGTTATTGGTTGTTGGATGGATAGATGTCTTACGATCAAACAGATGTTATCGAGGATTAGTCATATCGAATTGCATATTGATGATTTGTGTCACGCCCCAGAACCAGAATACCGGAGAGCGGGGGAGTGACTCAGCCAGCTACGTATTACGTATAATATGATCAATGCTGTCTAAAAGATGAGGGGGTACATACTACATGAAAGTCTCACTAGGGTTACTCAACATCTATTGTCCCAATCATTCAATAAAAAGCAGTAAGTAGAGAACATATAAGGATGAGCAGTACGGTGTCCCAAATGTTCAATCAAAATGTTTTTGAGATCTGGCTTTACAAAATATAGCCAGATAATATAACAAGGTATACACAATCGTTATCAGCTGCAGTCTGACTTAGTTACAATTATATATAAGTACAAGACAGTCCGACTAACATGTCGATGCCAAGCAGCAAAATATAAAATAAGTAATAAAATGAGCGGGGAAGTAAGGAACCCACTCATGTCCTCCTGCGATCATCCCTCTTGTATTGACCATCTTGGAGGTGGAAGTAAGCTGATTCCTCGGGAACTGGCTCTAAATCTGGCCATGCAAAACCAGAGAGGTTAGACCTCTAATAGCAATACCACAAGGAAGTACGACATGAAGAATTAGAACCAGTGATAAGAGTTAAGAATATGATAAATAAGTCTCCGCTTGCTACTGGGATTCACACAATATCATGACACTTCAAACCAACTTCCCAACCAAACAAGGACAGAAGTTGACCCGTAATGTCCTGACATTCTGATCATCGCAGTTAGTTAACGAAGTAAGTACAGTACACAAATAAATCAATTTAAATGACAATACAACTACTATGGCTTGCTAAATGTAAGTTCCAAGTTGTCCTGGAAATATGCAATAAGGGATTCCTCATTTCTTACTATGTACAAGCAAGGCTAGTCTACCCAATAATCAATTGCGATAATCATGAATTAGACGAGTCCCAACGGGACGCCCGTCATCAATATATGTAAAGATATAAACAAATACCACTCCCTGCCCGTGTGGCAGATTTACAGTATCTGTAGGAACCAGCCGGCATTTGGGGCACTAATTGTCCCGAGATGGCCGTCATGTAAGAACTCAAGAATCCATTCTCTCCATGCAATCGTTATTTTATTTAACTTAATAGTCCCTATGTTGATTGAAATTTTATGCCGTGGATCATGGTCATTCAGAATGAGTACTTTCGTACAGAGTACGATATGCATAACTCTACAACGATGCCCGTGCGGTTAGGTTGTAGGTCTTAGATAGCGTAATGCAATAATCAAACCTAGCCATAAAATAATCATGCCTTGACTGTAAGGTGTACATACTGCCTTTATAGAAACAAGTTGAAGTTTGCACGTATCCATATGCCAATGTTCGGGATCGGCTAGTCGATTGCAATGGTTCATGGTTAATATGAACGTGTCTCATTCAATTTCAATAAGACGACTAGCCAGTCTCTTAGTTCCAACTAGGAACGCATGATCAATCATTAGTCGAGGTAACAATCAATGTCAATTTATGATAAGGCATGAAAGTCAAACTAGTATTAAGTATGGTCGAGTCTATAACTCTCAGAGTTAAGTTCCAGTCATTCTGGGTATCCATAAACCAATCAAGACACAGGACACATTCCACACAACAATATGTATTAACATAACATGATTATATCGAGTTCATGTCAAAAGGCGTAAGGATATAATAAGGGGTGCCATGCGCCGAAGGAGTACGCCCAAGGAAGTACGTGTAAAAATGGAGTTACGCGTAAAGGAATAACATTTACGCATTTACTTGTACGCGTAAAGGAATAATGTTATGCTTGAACTAATACGCGTAAAGGAAATACGCCAAGCCAGAGGAGTACGCGTAAAGAATAGAGTTACGCGTAAAAACTTGTATGCATAAAGGGTCGAGTTATGCGTAAAGCTTGTACGCGTAAAAAGTTAAAGTTTACGCATGAATGAATACGCGTGAAGAACAACATTGCGCGCGTAAAAGAAGTACACGTAAAGAATAACATTACGCGTGAGTCATTGTACGCATAAAGAATAACATTACGCGTGAGCCATTGTACGCATAAAGAATAACATTACTCGTAAGGAATATGCCAAGCTATAGTAGACTTGCGTAATTCGGATTCACGCTGACTCGAATGAACGTGGGCATAGAGTTGATATTACGCGGGCACGTATAAACGTGGGCGTAGAGAACCTCTCAAACTCCAAATTCTGTGAACCTCAATCCAAGCCAAAAATGGGACTTCCATGGATCAAAATGGGGTATAACACAAATCTCAATAACCTGGAATGATCACAACTCGAAAATAAGGAAGTTTGATAGATCAAAACCACAAAAATTCAAAAATAGCAATTTTTCTAGATCTACAAAAATAAAACTTTCAAAATACAAAATGTCAAGTTCTAAACTATCTTAGAATCATGAGAGGAAGATAAATGAACCATAAAAATGGGTTCACATGTGGAAGCAAGATGCACTTGCCTAAGCTCTTGGTAGGTAGAGAGATTTATGAGGAAGAAGAAGAGTAAAATGAGAAAAAGAAGTAATGAAGAGAGAGAAAGGGTTGGGCTTTAAATAGAGATGGTGGTGGGTAGGGGGTTGGTTGGGTTCATGATGTACCATCCTAAACCAAAACAAACCAACCCAAGCCGACCCCAAGACAAAGCAAAAGCAGAAAATAAAATACAGGAAAAATAATTAGCATACAATTAAAGGAATTAAATACAGAACAATACGTGATAAATATTAAATAAATACATTCAAGCAGTACACGTATTAAAAATATGCATTCTGGGAACGGGGAGTGACAATTTGCCTCAGTTGTGTTGTAAAGATAAAGCGATTGATGAACAATGAGGATAAGATGGTAAAAAATTGTAGATCATGTAATCGAAAGAGATTGATGGAGGTGCGAACATTGAAATTGAATAGTCTTGGATTTTGATAAATCGGGTTAGAGGTAAACATACTGAATTGCAAAGGCTGGATACATGAGAATTTAACATTGATGTCGTAGAGATTTGTTGGAAGAACTATCGTACGCTAACTGAATGTATCAAATTTGTGGGATCCAATTTTATAGTATAAAAGATTGTTGATAATCGAAGACGTATTTGTGTTCCGATGAAAATTGAATGTAATCTTGAGGATTGAATGAAAGCAAAATATTACTTAGACGGATTCGAACAATATTATCTAGATTAAGATCATATTGGAAGTGTAATCAAGATGTGCATGATAAGAGATTTAGAATTTTTTTTGGACTGGTTGTCTCATATGTTTGGAAATTTTCGGAAGATAGAACGTATATGATGCAAACGATGACTTTGGAAGATAGTTAAACGGGTTAGTAAAAATTGAGTAGTAATACATGCGATTGTGATTGTGGCATTGATGTAGTTAGGTGTGAAAGATCGATTTGGAAATAAAGTTGAAGACTTGAAGATTTGTTTGGTTTTGATTGTGGGGTAACACTGGGTTTCGACTACCAAATGATACGCAAACTACTTGAAAATTTGTCTGGATTCAAAACGATTACGGATATCGCTTAGGTGGGTTTGCCCTAGAACTAAGTTGTCTGTGTGTGCGGCGAGTTATAACTTATCCTGTATTTTTAGTTTAGCAACAGAAAGCGCTTTATGAATAGTGACATGACTTGATGATTATGTTACGAAATAGTTGGATTGTCTAGAATGACTTTATTGTTTGGTGAAATTGATTAAGGCGCGGAGCACGACTCTAATTAATGAAACAAATAGGGAACTATGTTTGAGAGATTTTAAAGTATGCCAGGTGAATTCGAATTGATTACGAGTGATAGAGATGAGGATGTCTACTCAGTAAGTTTCGAGGACAAAACCTTTTTCTAAGTGGTGTATTATGTAATTTCCCATCCCGCTCAATTCAAAATGATGAATCGAAATGCAACGGCATTTGAACTTGGCCATGCAGCGACTTGTCCTGCTCGGTCGAGGCAATTCCTCGCTCAGGTGGGTGGCTTCGATGAACTTGTCTCAACTTTGCCTTCACACCTAATTAATTAGTGTTTTCTTATGCACTGAGTATGTATGTTAATAAAAGAGAGGAACCCACATAGCTAAGGGAATAATCCTATTATGCATTGAATTTGTGTAGAACTTCGAATTATCACACTTGTTGCCTAGTTTATGTTTTACGACGTGTTTTATAATTGGCACTCGCCCTATGGGTTTGACAACTTACATAAAGAGAGTTTTCCTAAGTCATCCTATGGACTATCGATTCATTGTCGTATTATTCACGTTCGCACAAGTTTAATACGTGTCATATAGAGTATGAAATGGATTGGGGCACTATTTGAACACGGTTGTTCAAGTGAAGTAGAAGGGCTATCAAATATTCGTTCCTGAGTTGAGTTAAGAATATAAGTCAATTCAGTTGACAGAAAGGCTATTTAATAGTCATTCCTAGGTTTTCAGAGATGTAACATGGAAAGTCATCGCGATCGTGGGTCACTGAGACAGTCTCTGGCTTAGGATTTGTATTGAGTATGGAAAGAAAAGATAAGAAAACAAAGGTTTGAGCAGTATCATCAGTAGGCCATGCATTTATGTTGAGTCTAGATATCGTCTTATGTACGAGGTCATGGACAACTTGTGCACAAAGATTCAAGTCCTCGAATGAATTGCCGAGGCACCGGGATCATGTCGACCTAGGACGAACTAAAGTAGCAAGTGACTTCGAGAGCTTTCAAATAGGGCTGGTACCCAACTTGAAAGGATCGTCGTCTAACATGGCTATAAAATAGTAAGTGGTTTCAGAGGATTTTAAATAGGGTTTGCTACCCGATTCGAAAGGACCATCGTACCCGTCTATTGTCCATGGTGGCTTAACATTACAAGTAACCTTTCATATAGATGAATCGGTGTGCTTGCGACAATCCGCGTATACATTGTTAGATTGAGTTGAATTAGTGGATGCACGGGTTATAACACAAGTTATAAGCCTAATTTTGGCTTCAGCAGAGACACTTGCTTCGGTACGATATATCTAGTTATGGTTCAATAGCGTGGCACAAAGTCTTAGGTTATATCTCTATTTCGTGGTTTGAGCAGGAAAAGTCAAAAGGAAAGGAATGAGTATGAATCACGTGGTCGCGAAGCACGTTCACACTATTACAAATCAAAAGCCGGCCTTATAGTTATGCATTGAAACTGATCCTAAGGCAAGATTAGAAAGGCCACAAAGAATAAGTTTTGTACTCAGTAAAATAATATATTGGTTTTGTATGGGTGGGCGAAATGCCTCTCACTAGTACGGTTGTGTGTACTTACACCCCACCACTTTGCATAAAAGTTATAGATACTTATTCGTTCGAGACGGAGCTCGCTTGGATGTGTCGAGGTATGGAGTTCCTTGGCATTTCGAGGCTTGTGGCCGCAATAAAGACTTCACTTACACGTAACATAATATATGTATATTGCCTTCATCATTTGTAAGCCTAAGTGCATGTTTATATTGAGAGATGAAAGAAAGATGAGTGATTGCATTCAGAGAGTGTGAGCTTGAGTGACTTGTAAACCTGGCCACGTGTCTTATTTACAATATCAATAAAGCGTATCATTTTGTGCATGTTTTATGTTGCTTTAACTTTTCTGCTTTGAGACTTTTATGCAACTTGGTCGTCTAGCTTGTAGTCGATCGTTTTAGGTATTCGCCTTGTACGGGAGCAACCTAGGCTTACACGACATCATGTCCTAGCAAGGGCGATCGATTCTGTGAAACTGAGGCATGACATGAACCCTTCAGAAACTAACCTAGATCTACTCCTAGCTTACAGGTACTCCAGTATGACATGTAGGATGTACGACTGTGTGTCTATAATACCGATGTTGCATAAATACAGTAGGGTTATAACTAGTTTAAAACACATCTGTCATTGAGAGGGAAAGAATACCGATTTTGTGCATGTTTGCTCGTCATCTATCAGATATTGTGGTATATTATTCACCTATGTGTAGTGTGGTATATGGCATTTATACTATTACTAAACCAGTGACTGTCCTATAGGAGCGTTGGAATGGTTACTTATATTGTTACCCACCCAGTAGCTGCCTGCGAGGGGCACTGTGAACTGTCACTAATTATGTATACATATATGATTTGGCCATCCCTTCTTAGGCAGCACACGATTGACGAATCCTTATTGCATCTTAACAAGTTTAACCCATATACTAATGTAGCAAGCCATATGAACTGAATGGTTGTTTCATTAAATCACTTATACTATGATAATGTCACTAGTAGACTTTAGGATGCATCCTTCTCAATGTAGTAGTTGATCTTTTGTCCTTGTTTGGTGTATGAGTGTATTACTACTTTAATGATAAATTTATAAATCTTGGACTACAACACATACTACCATCATCATTATTATTATTATTATTATTATTGTTATTATTATTATTATTATTATTATTATTTTATTGATTAGTTATTACGCATTACTCTCATATGACTTTCTTGTGGCACTTGCTATCTGGGGTTAAATCCACTAGTTTTGCATGTCCATATATCTTAGTAGCACCTGAGGATCTATCGACTTTTCTACGGATGACAATACTCGAAGAACTGCGACACTGGACCACAAGTAGATTGTTTATTCATCTTCTACTTGTATTTTCTATATTTCACTTATTGTGTTTAGCCAAGGACAAGTTAGCCCTTGTATTCGGGGCCTATTCCTAGGGTTGTTTGATAATGTGATTGTATATTCTATAGGCGGCCGCTAGTTATACGATCATGTATCGTATGCGACACTCTGTTAGTATTATATATCTTTATACTAGCTTCTTACGTTTGGGATGCCTTACCATTTTTTTATATGTGATTACTCTTGTTATTTATTTTCTTGTATGGATTGAGATATATATTTGTCAGATCCAAGGATGATATCAGTCTGATCGACCAGCCCCTCACTTGTCTCTAGAAAGCCGTGATTGCTACGAGATAGTGGAGTACTTTGTATGGTGCTGCTAGCCTATTTCTAGCCCGCTCTCCAGTATTCTGGTTCTAGGACGCGACATCGAGAGTCTTATGTTCTTTTTCGTAATCAAACAAATGATGTACAATTTTTTTTTAAGGCTGCTCTATAATCCCCTTTTACAAGCATACAAATAATTGGTCATCATTGTCGTTGTTATTGTTAACATACCAGCAAATAAGT